>ML785898.1:0-23759 GCA_009831015.1 Picea engelmannii | reverse complement strand
CTGCCATGTCCAAGAGAGAAATCTGCAATGAACCTTATGACTGTTCTAAATAAATTCAGAACATGTATTGACAGCTTAGGTTTTAATGACAGAAAATGAAACACAAACATAAACTTGTGATCTCATAATTATACATGATTACAACAAGATAAATCTGGAAGCAATCTATGCATTTTATCATTTAATTTAAAACTCAAAGATAAATCACATTATTTAAATCGAAGATATGATCACAACATTTGTATTTTGAGAAGCAAATGATAGATGGTATTTATAATATAAACCTCCTACACATCACAGATCATTTAATCTAAAGATATCAGACCTGCACATGTAATATGATTAAAAAAAAACATAAATAACAACATTATAAACAAAAGGCTAAAGCCAAAATGCATATATGCCGTTTTATTAAGTTTTTAGAATCACTTGTCCATTCTGTAGTCTTGGAAGAATTTTTTTGGATAATAGACTTTAAAGATTGAAAAAATTAATACATAAATTATAATAATTAACCATGTATTGATAAAAAAAATTAAAACTATTTAAATCAATGCATAATCAATTATTCAAAGAATATGAATATATTATAATGAAAATAAAACCATTTTACTCACAGGAAAAAAACCATTAAGCAACCTAGAATTCCATATTCTTCTTTGAAAATACTCGTCCATTCTCCCAAAGATTCCAGCCATCCATTACTCCATTTGAAAAGAAATAAAAAGTTTACAAAAACAATAATATACAAAAGAAAAAAGATTAAAATCCTCCTCTCCAATTCCTGGATCCCCATGGCTCTGAACTTTCTCATATATTTATACAATGAATGAACAGTCTGAGCGCCACTATTAATTTTCGCCACCTGAAATTTGCCTCGTAAAAAGACATCAATATCTCTCAAATCGTGCATTTTTTTGGGAAAATCTCTATGCAGACGGTAAATGGGTCCATTTTGGTTCTGGGTTTTCAATCGTTTCTTCAAATTCCTCATGGTTTGGCTGCAATTAGTTCTGCAAAATCGTCTGTCTGATCTTGATGCCTTTCCAAATTTTATCTGTTGTTGCTCATAAAATTATTTGTAGCAATCCAAAATTATTTTTAGATCAATCATCTTGAATGTATTTGGATAATAAAATCAAGCCATGATAAGATCCGTATCAAATATTTGATAATAGAAACTTGTGAAACAAAAATAAACCTAAAAATTAATAACCTAAAAATTAAGAATAAAACAAAATCTAGAACAATAAAATAAAAAAATGAATTTAAACTAACTATAAGTTCTAAACAAACATTGTTTATAATGATCCTAAAACTCTAGAAGCTTCAAGTTAATGGAGAAGAGAAAAATATTAATTTTGGTTTTTTACAAAATCAAACAAATGATAGATAATTCTTTGATTATTATTATTTTGAAATGAGATGCAAAATGAAAAAAGAATTTAATTAATTAATATCACCAAATGATTTCATGAAAATGAGAAACCCACCAAAATATTATTTGATGAAGTATTGAACACATTATTCAAAATAGTCAAACTTGCTAATGAGCAAAAGAATGAACACATAATCATAATTTAAACAAAAGTAAACATTTGATAAACATCAACGTTTTTGTTTAAATTGAGATTTTCATGCTCGTTTCTAACTTTTGACATATACTCTTGTAATGAATATATCATACTATAGTGAATGTCTTAAGTTTGTATCAAAGCATGCCAAGGTATGGAACTATTTGAAAATGTTGATTCTGTAGCTTATTATAATTATCAAGATTCTAACGGGGGGGCCTTTAAATTTTGTAAAAATTTTAGGGGAGTTGTTGGGGCCCAACATAGGTTCAACCAAGGTCATCGAGCTTGTTATGGAGTTGGGGCATTTCTATTCATTTCTGCAAATCATTACTATAATATCCTCTATACTCCAGGGTGAGGCTCGAACGCAAAATAAAAATTACTAGCATTACGAGCCCTCCTCTTCATGGTAAATTCTCTGAATCTTTGAAAAATTTAGTTGTTCAGTGACTCAAGAATAGTGGTGGATTGGGTCATAGGAAAAGGAGATATATAGGTGACTTGTCTAGTAGCTCAAAAGGCTCAATTTCAAGACTTCCTTTATGTGTTAGAGTGGTTCTCTTGCAAACATGTATATCGAGAGTCAAATGAGGCAACACACAAACTATTTAAGGAGGCGTTGGAGTTGTAGGACGACACTTTATGTTTTCAAGAATTCTTTAAAGGGAAGTCCATGGAAGGCATGACCTTCTATTTATAATGAAACTGCAAAAGAATGAAAAAGAGGATAATGTTTCTAGAAAAAATGTTTTTGTAATGTAAAAATTTAAGAAAGGAGAATGTATCGGAAGTAGATAAGAAATTATTGATTAGTAAAGGAATAAAATAGTTTATTTTGGAACAATCTTTAAATGAATTGAAATATTTATATTTCTTACAATAATATATAAAGTTTTTTCTTTTTCGAAAAAAATAAATGAGAAGAAGATGATTTTTAATCTATTCTATTCTAAAACATTTTTCACAACTTTTTAGTATAAAAAAAATGATGATGAATAACCTTGAGAAAATTCTCATGTTTGTATTGTGTGAACATAATTAACATAATGTAGTTAACTTTGATTTTGTTCTTATGATATACATATGAGATACCTACATAATATTCACATGATGAATGATGATTGGGTGTGTTTCAATTCAACATTTTTAATTGGTTAGAAAAATAAAATAATATTTACATCATGGTTCAATCCATTTGTATTGTAACAATTTTAATTTGTTAAAAAAAATGTTATTTTATTTACAAAATTAATGATGTTTTGACATTATGTGTATGCCTTTATTATGATTTAATTTTGTTGCTGTAGAACTACAGCATTGTTCATTAACTTTCTTTGACCATGGATATTATCTTTAATTGCTTCATATTATTTTAAAGAAAAACATAAAAAAAAAATACGTGTAGTGATGAATTAAATTTTTTTATTTCCACCAACTCCAAATTACCTTATATGTAAATTACAAAATATGCAAGATTCAGTAATATTTTTTTTTTAAATTATAATATTGTGAATAATGTTTGAACTTTGTTGTGCATTGAATTTTTAGTTTATAACTCCAATTATACTAATAAATAATGCTTCTAATACTTTGCATTTGTAAAATCAATTGATCACGACAATAGATTTTGAGTTTGATATCGCATTAAATATTAAATATAACACCCTGCTAAGTAAGCAACCATGTTATCCCCATGGCTTGCGATGTCTGCACTAACTATTTATGTCTTTGGTCTTTGAGTTTTATGTTTGAAATGTTTTATTTTCAAATTTTTAAAATGTTCATGTCTTTGGTCTTTGAGTTTTATGTTGAAATGTTTTATTTTCATATTTTTAAAATGTTGAGGGAGTTCTTCTAGGAAATGTGGACATTGGGTATCTCTTTTGTTAAAGTGAAAGTGAAATGGACATTCATCAAAATTATGTTTTATTTTCATATTTTTAAAATGTTTATGTTTTTGGTCTTTGAGTTTTATGTTTGAAATGTTTTAAATTTATATTTTTAAAATGTTTTCATATCTCTAAAATGTTTAGGAAGTTTTTCTAAGAAATGTGGATTTTGGGTATTTCAAGTGAGAGTGAAATGGACAATCATAATTATGTTGTGAAGTTTGAAGTTTGTTTTCCTATCAAACTTTGTAAAATAAATGTCATAATTATATTGTGAAGTTTGAAGTTTGTTTTTCTACCAAACTTTGTAAAATAAATGTGGAAGGTGGAGTGGGAATGGAGGGAGGGAGAAAATGAAAGGGGTGAAAGGTGGGGATGAACAAAGGGAAGATCGAGAGTTTTTCATCTAGCCCAAAGGATGAAGGTTGGGGTAGAGGGTAAGAGATGAAGGATATGGAGAAATGAGGGTTGGAAGCTTTGAATCTTGCCTAAAGGATGGGGTGGAGGGGATAGATGGGTTGGAGGGTGGGTAATGAAGGAAGTGGTAAAAGGGGAGGAAATGTGGTTGGTGAGATCCACATTTCACCTTCTTTGAAAGGATGATGGGAATAATGGATGGGAGAAAAGGTAGAGGACAAAGGAAAGGAGAGTTGATAGATTTGCTTCTTGCCTAAACGATGGAGGATGGGGTAGAAGGCAGAGGACAAAGAAAGGGAGGAAAGGAGGGTTGATAGATCTGCATCATGCATAAAGGATGAAGGGTGAGAAAAGGGAGAGAGATATAGGAAGGGAAGAAAGGGGGGTAAAGATATCCATATATCACCCAAAAACATGAAGGATGGGGTGGAGAAAATGGATAGGGTAGAGGGAAAGGGTGAAGGAATGGAAGAAAGGGTGGCCAAAATATCTACATCCCAATTTACTTGAAAGGATGATGGCAAGAGATGAATGGGGTGGAAGTGAAGGATAAAGGAACAAGAGAAAGAGAAAAAAGGGGGGGAAAGAGGTATGCCAAAAAAAAATGCCATGAAACTTTTTTAGGGTGTAAGTTATTTTTAATTCATCAAAATTCTTTGGAATGGAATTAAAACCAACTAGTTGACATTTGTGATAATCAAGGGAAAAAAACATAGATATACTTAGGTGTGAGAAGGATGTGAAAACATTGTGAATGCCACTAAAGTATGTGGAATGAAACCTTGCCAAATCTTAGAGTTGGAAACATGTTTATAGAAATAATGATAATAGCCATCGATTTTGGATTACAAAAATGATCAAATTATATTGTGGAGATAATCAACTTGATTGATCTGGTATTAATTTTTCCTCTATTAAAAACACTATTTTTACAACTTTTTTCAATTTTCAAAATATTAATTTTTTATTATCATGTCAAAAATAAAAAAAATTATTAAATTTTGAACATTAATTTTGTTACATTGTATTTCAATTTTTTTTAATCATATTACTACTTTTTATAATTTTAAATTCACTTTTAAATTTTATGTTAAAAATGAAAAAAATTATTAATTTTTGAGCATTAATTTTGTTACATTGTATTTAATTTTTTTTTTTATCATATTACTATTTTTTTTATAATTTTAAATTTGTATTGTTACGTTTATCTTAAATTATTAATTTTTTTATTGTTTTAAATTTCATTATAAGAAATTTTGACAATTGAAATTTTATTGTTTTAAATCTTATTGTGATATTTTTAAGAAGTAATTTTTTATTTTTATTTTTGATAATTGAAATATTATTGTTTTAAATCTCATTTTAATATTTTTAAGAAATAATTTTTTATTTTTATTTTTAATATTCAATATTTTTTTGGATTTTTTTTAATGTAAAAAATGTTGAATGTCCCCCACTTTGCTTAAAATTCATCGTGTTATGGTTATATACAACATTAGGTAATGTTAATTTTTAGCATTTTACTCCAACATTAAAATAACAATTTTAAAATTATAATATTTCATATATTATTAACAATACAAAATGTTTTAAGGCAAATGCACTAATGAAGTGGATTTCTTTATAAAAAATAATAAATGTAGTAATGAAGCGTATTTCTTTATAAAAAAATAATAGATTCATTTTCCATTTAAAAATTATTTTCAAAATGTTTGCAACATATTTTACAAAATCAAGTTATTGTGATTATATGTGAAATTTATTGTTAATGTCTTTCAGGTTGAAAACACATTTCGATATAGGATAATGATTGAAGGAGCGATGGCGGGCGAAGTAGGTTAGCGTTGTGGTTTCACAGGGGTTTTGGAAGTGTACAAGCATGGTTTTGGTGTAGATTTTGGGTCTAATATGGATTCAAAGCAGACTATTATGGTAGAGAGCCATGTGGTTACGATGACATAGAGTGAGAAAACCGAGCTACATAATTAGTCATTCAAGAATGTGGTTGCGGGTGGATTGGGCCAACCACAGGGGGACTTGGAAATAAGGGAGGGTAGGTGAAGGTTGGAATGGACTCGAAGCCCCTGACAAGTTAGAGATCGGGAATGGGTGATCATAACAACGTCTAAGAAATGGGTCTTTGGAAAAAACAAATAACAACCCTTGGTAGGAGGTAACCTCAATGTGCATTGGGGATTATATCCAATTCATGAAGGATCATGCATTGATCAAGAAATTTATAGGCATTTGGCCATAAAAAAAAACATTGATAGTTTGGGTTAAATCACAATGGAATGTGAAAGGGGAAATGGATAAAAAATTAGGTTCTAAGGGCCCTTTCATGGTAATATTCTCCTTCATGAAAGGTAGAGATCAAATTTTTGATGAGGGACTGTATTATTTTAATTATGCAAGGCATCATATGAGATACTGGACAAAGAGATTCTCATCGGAGAGGAATATTATATAGCGACCCCGGTATGTATCATCTTATATTCATTTCCCCAGGAGTTCTAGGACCTAGAAACCTCAGAAGAAATAAGGAACACCTTAGGATCCTTCATCAAGGTATCAAAGGTGACCAAAGTGGCAAGATACACATCGTACACAAGGATTTGTGTTTACATGAAAATGGCCATATCCGTACCAGAATCAATCATTATCTCCTACCAAGGTATAGATTGGAATCAAACAATAGACTATGAACACATACCCTTTTGATGTAGACATATTCACAAAGATTGAAAACATCCCAACAAACAAGGCCAAGGAAGACCAAGATGTAGACAGATTCACAAAGATTGCAAGCAAGAGAGAAGTAGGGCAGAAAAAAAACAAAAATATCATAGGCACATGGTATAATAATACAAAAGGATCTCAGACACTATCGGGGGAGACAAGCAAGCAACTAGGTAAAGAGGTGCAACCAAATCAACAAAAAATAGAGCTAGTAATAATCTAGCAAGATGGGGATATACAAAAGCATAGGAAGACGAATCTAGAAACTGAGGATACTCAAGTGGTGGAAGGAGAAATCAAAATGCAAGAAACTAATGAGAATGAAGGCTCGTAGGATTAACCTGAATGGGAAGATGCTACACAGGATATGAATAAGGATGATGTGGAGATAGACATCAAAGACTTGATGGTGGAACATGGGGACAAGGAGGTTAATAACATGCAAGTAGGGGAAAGGAAAAGGGACCAGTGTGGGGAATGGAGCAACCTCCTCTAGAAATTTGGGGATCAAAACCAACCCTATGAAAACCTAGAAGAAACCATCTAGAGAGGAGAGAAAGAGGGGCATACAATCTCATAAACAAAAAATATAAGATACAGGGGCCCCGTTGGTAGACTTGGGCCAGTCAATAGGACTCCCCAAAAAATATTTCCACCTCTAATCAAAATGTTGAAGATGAAGATCATGTCCTGGAATGTTAGAGGTCTCAATACCTTTTCTAAACACATGATGTTGCGTAAGGTGATTCAATAGGAAAAAGAAGAATTAGTAATGATGCAAGAAACTAAATTGTAAGGCCCTTTACTAAGGCTTCAAAGTTAAATGGTAAATTTGTAATCTAAATTACTTTTCCTTTCTTGAACACGACATGAAATTTCTATTTCTGTTTGCATTACAACAAATCTAACTAATTTATGTTGAAGTTCTAGCAAATTAACCAACTAAATATTAAATTCTCATTTTATATAGTCCAAAATAGTCACAAAACAGATTACTTAGCATATTACACAATTTCAATACATAGGTACATATCATAACTTTCATTCAGACAAAATTAGTACCATATCTTTCATTCAGACAAAATTAATACTGGTAAAATACCTCTTGAAGAAGAAGTTTGTCCTTTTCTTTCCCGTTGTTGCTAACTGCCTGAAGACTGCTTGAAAATGCCTGAAAACTGAATCTTTTCCTCCCATCCAACTAGGAATAGAGCCTCTTCGACTCCCTAGCTCCAGGAACCTTTGCGGTTTCCTGGCCCCCTGAGCCCAAAATCCCCAGCAACCCCGGTGCCCCCTGTGACAGACCTCCAACAAGCTCCTCAACAAAACCACAACAAGCTCCTCCACAAAATCACAACCAGATCCTCCAAAAAGAGCCCGTAATACAATCCTCCCCCAAAATAATGTTCCTCCCTTGCCTTATCCTCCCCTCCCATCATTCACCGCCTTCTTCCTTCATTTAATTCTCAACTACCCTCCCTCAATTAGGTGTCAACAACCTTATCCCCTTTTCATTAATGGGTTGATCTTCCGATACAAAATAATAATTAATAATTTATTAAGTTGGATTTTATTAAACAGATATTAAATCATGAAATTAATTAATTAAACCAATATACATTCAACAAATATTTAACCAGGACAATTAATTAATTAATTAATTAAACTAATATACATAAACAATTATTTAAATCATGACAATTGATTAATTACTTAGGGTTGTTACATACACCCACCCTTCAGGAAACTTCGTCCTAAAGTTAGAGTATTTTATGATACAAGGGAAAAGACACATGGTTCACACATTCATATCCAATAACCAACATTATCAGTAAGTAAGCCAAGAAAATTCATACATACTACTGTACATGTGCAAGAAATGCATGTGTAGCTAGTACATACAAGTCTCGTGCATGTACTAATAACAATAACTATCACCTCTATAGTAATTTATGTATGCATCCAATCTAATCAACAAGACTATTCAATTTATAAAAGATAATAAACCAATCAATTGTTTGCAAAATCCCTTAATTATAGAAATCTAGCTCAGCAATGTTTATTTAGACAATTGTAGTTTAGTTAAGTATTTATGAATATACATATATACACATTTTCTTTTCAGAAGGAAAAACAATAAATTCCACCATAAGGCAAATATCCATACACTCTCAACTATTTCTACCCATCCTTCCTTCCTAACTTACTTCCATCTTCCATTCCTATCCTTCCTCTGCTAGACTATCTTGGAGCGTCAACTATATTGACCTAACTCCAAATAGAACCCGTGAGCGGAAGTGTCACTATCTTGACCTAGATTCCCCAGCAGGCAACTGACAGTCATCATCACATGTCTAGGGGAGCATGAGCTAACACCGTCCTCCCATGACTCCAGGTTTTTGAGGATATACGGTGGGAAATGCCTCCACCCCTCCTAATAGGACCAGGGTCCACACCCTACAATGGAATATACAGTGGCACCATGTTGCTGGGAATTTTGTCATAGTTTATTCATTTTTTAGGCAGTCTCCTCGCCTGAAATCCTGCACTGGTCCACATATCATAGCTATGCATTCAAACCAATATAATTTCACATACAAAGATTCATACCATATTGTTCCTCGGTCGGTGGTCATGACATCCACTTTCATTACCATTATCCCTTGGCTATTTCATAGCCCATTGACCTACAAATTAGTCTACAACACAAACTCATACATATCTATGCATTATCATAATGTAAATGCATCCGACCATAATCTCAATTCGGTATCCATGTACCAACAACTTTAATGTCTAAATTTCCAAGTTAGAAATAGATCTCATAATATCCCCATAATTTAATTAACGTTACCCGTTCATAAGATTTTCATTTACATAATAGATTGCATCATATCCATCATCATTCACATAACGTTAAACATTCATAGATTTCACATTCACATAAGAGATTGCATCATATCCATCATCATTTAAGTGACATTTAAACATTTATAGAATTTTCATTCACATAGTAGGTCGCATCATATCCATCATCATTCAAATAACATTTAAACATTTATAAAGGTTCATACATCTTAAAAGTTCAAGTGTATCATTAATAGTTTCACGAAGAATAGAAAATAAAGGTGATCAGGCCTTAGGTAATCCTAGCTGTCTAAGTCAAAAGGTGGTGTTACATACACCCAACCTTCAAGAAACATATTCTCGAGGTGGTAAAAAAAGTGAGGGAAATCTTGTCGTAATGTCTTGGCATCCTCCCAAGTAGCAGATCCTAGACTATACTTGTCCCACTGGACCTTAACTTGGTCTACCAGACAGTTCCTGAGCTGTCGGATTCTACGGTCCAATATGCGTAATGGTTCTACCGTGAGTGTTCCCGTGTCCGATACCTGCAATTCCTTCCAATTTAGTTTATGTGATTCGTCAGCAACATAATGACGTAGAACAGATACATGAAAAACATTATGAGTGTTATGCAAGTGGGGTGGCAGTACAAGACGATAGGCAACGGGTCCAACTTTCTCTTGGATTTTGAACGGTCCTATAAATCGAGGTGACAACTTTGTCCCCTTCCCGAACTGAATGGTACTCTTATTAGGCCTGATACGAATGAAAACTTGATCTCCCACTTTATAACTTCAGTCAGTCCTATGTGCATCCGCATAACTTTTCTGTCTATCCAGTGCTTCCTTTAGTCTCTGCCTAATCTGAATCACCTATTCCTCCATCTCTTGAATCAACTCTGGCCCAACTGTTACTCGGTCTTCTGATCTTTCCCAACTCAACGGTGTTCTTCATGGCCTTCCATACAAAGCTTCGTAGGGTGGCATTTTGATGGAGCTATGAAAACTATTATTGTAGGCGAACTTTACCAAAGGTAGGTACTTCTCCCAATGGGTTTGATTATCCATAACATACATCCTAAGCATGTCTTCCATAACCTGATTTACTCTCTCAGTTTTCCCATCTGTTTTAGGATGATAAGATGTGCTTAAGTTCAATTGAGTCCCCAACGCTGACTACAAACTTGTCCAAAATCTAGAAGTGAATCTGGAGTCTCTATCTGAAATGATCTTCTTAGGTATCCTATGCAAACGGATGACCTCACTTACAAACACGCGTGCCACATCAGTGACATCGTAAGTGTCTCTAACCGGAATAAAATGAGCACTCTTGGTTAACTTATCAACTATTACAATAATGACATTGTGTCTATGAGATGTGAGCGGAAATCCCACAACAAAATCCATAGAAATGACTTCCCACTTGGACATAGGAACATCATGTAGTTGTAGGAGACCTTCTGGGTGATGGTGGTCAGCTTTCACTTGTTGACACTCTAGGCATTTAGTGATGAAATGGACTACATCACGCTTCATGCCTACCCAGAAGAATAGCTTCCTCATCTCTGCGTACATTTTCTTCACAACCGGATGCGCACAATAAAGTGCTCTCTGGGATTCCTTCAATATGATGTTTCGAATATCCCCACCTTCGGGGATGTACATCCTTCCTCGATATCTCAATAGTCTATCTTCTTCCAGAATATATCCTTCATACTTTGGATCTAATTGCCTCCCACTCTAGAGGTTTGAAGTAACCTTTAAATACCAACTATCTCCAAGGAGTTGCGTCAACACACGTTCCCTCAGATTGACTTTTAAGGGTACCAAGGAGAAGACACATGGTCTCCTGCTCAAGGCATCCATGACCACATTTTCTTTTCCCTTGATGTATGAAATACAAAAATCGTATTCACTCATAAAATCACTCCATCGCCTTTGCCTGACATTCAGATCCCTTTGAGTGAAGAGATGTTTTAAACTTTGATGGTCCATTTTGAGCTCAAAGTTTCGCCCTACTAGATAGTGCCTCCAAAGTTTTAGAGCTAGCATTACAACTTCCAACTCTAAATCATGAGTAGCGTAAATCTCCTCATGTTTCTTCAACTTCCTTGACGCATAAGCTATCACTCNGTGCAGACTATGAAGTCCTTTTCCATATCCGACACTCGTAGAATTGGCGCACTAGTTAGTAACCTCTTAAGCTCAATGAATGCACTATCACATTCTTCTGTCCATTCATACCTGACCCCCTTGTGCTGCAAAGTGGTGATGGGTTTCGCTATTTTAGAGAACCCTTCCACAAATCTACGATAATAAACCGCTAGCCCCATGAAGCTTCTTACCTCATGGGCATTTTTCGGCACTGGCCATTCCATAATGGCCTTTACCTTTTCTGGGTCCACAGATATTCCTTTGCCGGAAATGATATGACCTAAATAGTGGATTTATTTTTGGAAGAAGGAACACTTCGACAACTTCCCATACAATTTGTTCTCTCTAAAGTAGGACAACACCACTCGCAAGTGTTCCTCATGTTCTCTTTCATTCTTGGAATAGATGAGGATATCATCTAAAAAGACTTGTACAAAGCGGTCTAAGTACTTCCAAAATACACCGTTCATGAGGCTCATGAATACTGCTGGCACATTGGTCAATCCGAAAGGAACTACAACGACCTCATAATGCCCAGACTGAGCTCGAAAGGCAGTTTTAGGAATATCGCCTTCCTTAATCCTCAACTGGTGATACCCTGATCGCAAATCAATTTTTGAGAATACCACTGCTCCTTTCATCTGATCAAAGAGGTCATCTATTCATGGCATTGGGTACCTATTTTTCACCGTAGCACGGTTCAAGTCTCTATAATCTATACACACTCGTAAGGAACCATCCTTATTCTTCACAAAAATTACTCGTGCACCCCAAGGTGAGACATTGGGCCTTATTAGCCCCAAGTCGAGTAGCTCTTTCAGTTACATCTGCAACTCACAAAGTTCTGGCACTGTCATCCTATACGGAGTCTTGGAAATTGGTTCTGCACCAGGTTTTAACTCAATAGTAAAATCAAGCTCCCTCTCAAGAGGTAACCCTGACAACTCGTTCAGAAAAACATTCTTAAACTCTGACAATACTGGGTACTAATCCAAGGAGGGTCCTTTCCTTTCATTCACTGCTTCCACTACATAAAGTTGACACCCTTGCCTCATGCACCACTTAACCTTCATAGTTGAGATAAGGCGTAGAGACACCTTTCTCCATACACTGTGGATCTCCACTGGCCTTCCTTCATCGTCAACACAAAGCACCTTTTTTGCGAAACAATCTACCATAGATCGATGAGCTTCTAACCAATCCATTCCAATGATTAGGTCATACGTCCTGAGAGCAATGACGTATACCTTCAACCTGGTAGTACATACTCCCAGGTCTACTAGACAATTGTCAATGCTTGGTCCTACCGCTTGTTTTTCCCCCGAAGCCATCTCGACTTGTTTAAAGTCATCATGCTCGTAGGATGCCAACCCACTCTTTTCTAATGTAGATGGTGAAATGAAACTATCTGTAGCACCAGAATCAAATAAAATTTTAACATTGATATGATTTAGCGTACTTGGCGATTCCACCACCATGGATTGATGTTCTGCCTGGAGATTATTAACTACTGCATAAATCTGGTGGCTGCCACTTTCTCTTCCCATTGGGGCCTTTCCTTCTCTATGCACAAATCCTTCTTGCAACTCTGGGTAGTCATGCTGGTAATGGGGTCCTCCACATCCCTAACATGTAATACGGGATTGAACCTGCGCACTACTCTGTGATGGTCTCTGAAATGAGTTCCTTCCCTTGGAACCCCTGCCCCTACTAGCTTCTCCCTAAGATGGTCGTGAACCTACTTGCGTCATTGGTGATGAGCGGGATGCTGCACTTGCTGCCATTGAAATACCTGTATCAACTGTCCTTGGTGTGACTCTATTACCATAAGGAGGTGGCCTAGAGCTCCCTCCCTTGGAGAAGGTCCTAGGGGCCTCCCCACAAATCCAAGATGATGTGGAAAGGTTGATCACATACCTTCATTTAAGCTCATGTGTTCCTTAGCATAACGTTCATTTTCAATTGCTTTCGCTGCTGAAGACGGTTTACACATCCGTACCATGGCCCTTATTTTAGGGTTTAACCCATAGACAAATCATTCTACCTATCGTTGGTCATTATCCATGTTTGAAACATATTTCACTAACTCCATGAACTTGATCTTGTACTCTTCTACGGTCCTGTTTCCCTGTACTAGGGCATGAAATGCTCCCACATGTTGTTCTTCATAGTAAGCTGGTAGATATTTCCTTCAGAACCTTTCCTCAAAAGTTCCCAAGAGATGATGTCTGGGGTAAGGTGCAACTGCCTCTCCAGGTTGCCCCACTAGTTCAAGGCACTGTCCCTTAACTGAAAGATTGCTATCTTCGCCTTTGATGTGGAAGCATAGTCTCTTAAGGCGAAACATCTTGTCATTCCTTCCAACCATGCCTCTGCACGTTCACTGGCGCGACCCCCAACAGACTCTGGAAGTTTGATCTTCTGTAGTTCTCTAGTGATGTCTTCGGGTGGAGGCCCTCCCCCTGAATCCCTCGACTCTTCAGGATTACCCGTTCCAGATGGTGGGAGCTCCACTTCGATCCCTGATGGCTGACACCCCTTTAGAGTCTCATTTATGGCCTCCAAAGAGCGCAGAATGAGAGCTAATTCAGGCGATGGTGGTGGCGTCGCTGGCGGTCCCTGGGATGATGCCCCTCTGCCTCAATTTGCTCGAGTCCTAACCATCCTGTATAATTGAATCTGCATCAACCAAAATTTTGCCAGGGAGAGTCTAAGGCAATTCACATTTGTGCAACTTAAACTTGAAAACAGGGTTAAGCGTAAGTTTTTTTTTACTTGTCTGTAAACAGACGTTACTCTCTTTAAGGGAAGTGGCTAGGTCAGGGTTGAAAGCCTCTAAGCTTGATGTTTTCGCCTGAGAAAACTACTGACTCTCTCGCATGTGATCAACACATTTAACCTATCATTACTATCATGGCGCAGTGGTGTACAGTCTTTGGTGAAAGCTCTATACTCGGTGGATAGGTCGCCGGTTCAAAACTCGTCCTCTCCAACAGAAATTTAATCTAATCCAAAAATAAATTTTATTAGTATCATAATGTTATGTTAATTATTAAATATGTTAATGTTAATTACACATTTAATTAATTAATCATTCAAATCACAGTTAACTAATTACTAATTAATTAACTACTATTATCAATGCTTTGAAATAAAATTAAAATTTGAAATTAATTTAAAACATTTTTTTTTTAAATAATTAAAACATAAAGAGTTAAAATAAAATTAAAGTAATTAAAATAAAATAAATAAAAAATAAATAAAAAATAAAATAAATAATAATAATAATAATAATAATAAAACAAATCAAAGCCCGGGGTGGGTCCTCGCATGAGGCCCATGTGCCCCTCTCCCCTGTTCTCATCCTCAACCCTAATTCTCTTCTGACACTTATCTCTTCAAACCCTAACCTGGCTCGGTTCCTTTTCATTTTCGTTTTTTGTCAAATGGTCAGCAGAGGTGAAGGATGAGGCTGGCCATGGCCGTCCCTCTGCTTGGTCGACCCTGGTGTCCACGAGTTCAAGTACTGGAGGACGTGTCGTGCACAGTGGTGCGTTCCCTCTGCTCTTTTTTTTTTGTGGCAATTGGGCTCCATGTGACGCCGCCCCTTGTGGGCTTCTCCTCCATGTGATTAGGGATTTAGGTGTGATTATCTTAGGATTCTGGCAATGGATGTGGTAAGGCCCTGCGTGTGAGGGTTTTGGGCATTGGCTCACTAGTATAGGAGGGTTTCGGGAAAAAGTTCATGGTATGGTTCAGGGTAATAACTGGGTATGCCGTTTTTTCTTTGTGAGTTAATCTTCTTTTGATATATCTGTATTGATGCGCTTGACTTGTGTGTGTTTCTAACCCGCATTGTGTTGTAGGTGCTTGTGTGCTGGGCCCTTGCGTGTTTTAATGCTAACCTGTGTTATTTGCATAGGTTTTCATTTACTAAATTGTGTTATTTTGCAGGTGATGACTGTGGGCAGTGAGGGTGAGGATAGCGGTAGTTTCAGAGAAGAAAAAAAAAAAGAAACCCTTCAGATCTGAAAATCTGTGCACGGACAATTCCTTTATGGCACAGATTTTGCAACGAGGGTGTGTTTGGACGGAAAAGAGATTGTAGATATGAAGCCGACGAAATCCCAAGGAAAGCAATCGTATTCAATCTATCACAGATTTAGTCATTCTTTGGAGAATTTATAAAACTTAGCGGCAAAGCCTTATTTTCAAGCAATTTTATATCATTTTCTTGGTATTCGCATGACCTTTCGACAACTAACATCGTTGGATTTGTTGCAGTTGAAAAATTCGGCTTTGAGTTCTAGTGAAGCTTGGAGTAGCTAGATTTTGCATTTCTCTCGAAGCTATCTTTCACAATGGGTGCCAAAATATTGTTTCTGATGATGAAGATCAAAGAAGTAAATATTGACGTCATTTGCTTATGTAGTCAAACCCCATCTTCAAAGGATGTACAGTTGACTGGTGATTTCAGAATATTTTTCCAAACTGGATAGTTATGCTTATATTTAGATCCTTTTAGTTGTTGAATTGTGAACGGGGTTCAGCTAAATAAAGTGGTATATAAAAAAAATATCCATGAGTACATAGAACAAGTTGCATAATGAAGACCAAAGTAAGGAAGGCTTCAACAATAGTCGGTGGAGACCAAGTATGTCCCAATTTAAATAAGAGCAACTAAGGTTGCCATTATCTTTTTTTTTTTTAGTTAAAGCTGTTGTTTTTTTTTGTGCATATTGGGTATATATTAGCTTTTGTATAAGTGATTGATTTTGTGCCCTTTTTTTTGTCGAATGCTTGAGCCCTCACTCTCTTCTTTTTAAAAGAAATATAATTCAATTTAAGATATTAAATCATTTGTTTGAACTGAGATAAGGGCTTGTATTACTTGGTGGCAGTCTCTTTACTTTTGGGCCTTTGATTTTCTTTTTGTATATATATAAATATAGTTGTATTAGGTACGCAGGTGCTTTGTATTTCTTTTGTTTTGTTTTGCTGGAATAAAACGCTCCCTATGATTATAATTAACTTTTGTTTCAGCCTTTTCTGAAATCTAATGACTGAAACCATTATTTATGAGGGAGCTTTGTTATCTTTCTTTTGTGCATAATAATAGATATATATAATATATATATTATTTTATATTTATGTCTATATATGTGTTAAAAATTTCAGTATGTATATTTTTTATTTATATTTATATATGTGTTAAAAAAAAATTGTGTGCTTGGCTTGTAGGTTAGGTGGAGTTGGAGCTTGGCCCTCGGGCCCTGATTTATATTTACACACATATATATATTTTCATATACCGATTAATTAGGGTTTCAGGGCTGCTTTGTCTAAATTGATGTAAGGGGTTTCAATATAACTTATTTAGGGGTTGTTTAAATTTCTGGGTTGGAACAGTTCCAATCCTAAACTTTCCTTATTACATGTGGGTAGGTGGGTAGGCCATGGTCCAGGTTTTTAAACCAGAGCTCTGATACCATGTGTAAGGCCCTTTACCAAGGCTTCAAAGTTAAATGGTAAATTTGTAATCTAAATTACTTTTCCTTTCTTGAACACGACATCAAATTTCTATTTCTGTTTGCATTACAACAAATCTAACTAATTTATGTTGAAGTTCTAGCAAATTAACTAGCTAAATATTAAATTCTCATTTTATACAGTCCAAAATAGTCACAAAACAGATTACTCAACATATTACACAATTTCAATACATAGGTACATATCATAACTTTCATTCAGACAAAATTAGTACCATATCTTTCATTCAGGCAAAATTAATACTGGTAAAATACCTCTTGAAGAAGAAGTTTGTCCTTTTCTTTCCTGTTGTTGCTAACTGCTTGAAGACTGCTTGAAATTGCCTGAAAACTGAATCTTTTCCTCCCAGCCAGCTAGGAACAGAGCCTCTCCGGCTCTTTAGCTCCAGGAACCCTTGCGGTTTCCTGGTCCCCCGAGCCCAAAATCCCCAGCAACCTTGGTGCCTCCTGTGACAGACCTCCAACAAGCTCCTCAACAAAACCACAACAAGCTCCTCCACAAAATCACAACTAGATCCTCCAAAAAGAGCCTGTAATACAATCCTCCCCCAAAATAATATTCCCCCCTTGCCTTATCCTCCCCTCCCATCATTCACTGCCTTCTTCCTTCATTTAATTCTTAACTACCCTCCCTCAATTAGGTGTCAACCACCTTATCCCCTTTTCATTAATGGGTTGATCTTCCGATACAAAATAATAATAAATAATTTATTAAGTTGGATTTTATTAAACAGATATTAAATCATGAAATTAATTAATTAATTAATTAAACCAATATACATTCAACAAATATTTAACCAGGACAATTAATTAATTAAACTAATATACATTAAACAATTATTTAAATCATGACAATTGATTAATTACTTAGGGTTGTTACATAAATGTGATTGAGAATCCATTATTCAAATTTCCAAGAATATCTAGAGGGGGTTGTGAAGTAGAGCTAGTGGAGGTCGAGGGAGCCTTGGGAGGTCTACCCATTCTTCGGGATCCGAAGATTCTAAAGGTGGATATTGTCTCCAAATATGCTAGAATTCTAACAGTAAAGTATCAAATCCTTGGTACTATGAATCATGGATATGTATCCAATGCCCACAACCTGCAGGCTCCAACCTCAAAAAGGGATTTTATGGATGCACTCAATCTACTAAGAGATGTTATGAGAAATAAAAAATGGATTATCAAGGGGGACTTCAACATGATAACATCGTTTCATGAAAAGAAGGGAGGGATTCAAAAATTGGATGTAGAAAATGAGGCCTTCAAATATTAAATTGAAGATCTCAGATTGATAGACATCCATTCTAATAGTGGTTTGTTTACCTGGAACAACTGATGGGGACAAGATAAACAGATAGTGGTGCACCTTGACATATTCCTAACATCACAAGCTTTTTTCCATGCCCAACAAGTTATCTCTATGGAGATTCTAGCTTTCTATGGTTTTGACCATTGGCTTATAGCACTATCATGGGAAAGAAATTTGAAACCAAGAACCAAACCCTTCCGATTTGAAAAATTATGGATGGATCATCCATATTTATTTCAAAATATTGAAATATGGTGGAAGGAAAGGATGGATCTCTATGGAATAAATAGGTACCAATTTCAGCAGAGACTTACGAATATCAGATCACATATAAGGATATGAAATAAGGAAGTATTTGGCAATATCTTTGAGGAGAAAAGGAGACTAGAAGAGGAAATGGAAAGCATCCAAAGAGAGATAATACAAAGGGGAATATCTAAGGAGATTACATGCAGAGAGGAACATCTCATATTAGAACTAAATAAGCAGGACAAACAAGAAGAGGTTCTATGGAGACAAAAATCTAGGGTGAGATGGCTTCATGAAGGGGATAAGAACACACATTTTTTCCATAATTCTTTGCTTCAAAGGAGAAATTGGAACATAATATCCCTCTTGAAATCCACGAGAGGGGAGACTTTGGAGTGGGAAGGAAACATTGAGAGAGAATTGGTCCACCATTTCAGCCATTTTCTCAAAAATCCTGAGGGGGACATAGGTGAAGCAATTCAAAGGATAATTGATGCCATCCCCAAGTTGATATCCCATGAATAGAATCACAGTCTCATGATATTGGTGTCTTGTGAAGAGGTAGAGAAAATTGTCAAATAAATGGTGGTTGGCAAGGCGCCAAGCCTTGATGGTTTTACCACAGATTTCTTTCATGCATGTTGGAAAATCATTGGTCAGGACATATGGGAGGTAGTCAAAGAATCATGCTTATCCAGATCAATCCTCCAAGTTTTCAATGTGACTTTCATCACTCTAATCCCCAAGGATTGCAAGGTGAACATAGTAGATAAGTTTTTTCCTATCTCTTTATGTAATATTATTTATAAAATCATAACTAAAGTAATAGCTAATAGGCTAAATCCACTTTTGAACAACATCATATCTCAAGAGAAAGGGGTTTTTGTTGAAGGGAAATGAATCCTTGATGGGATAATTATTTCTCATTAATCCATTCATTCCTTGAAAGCTAATAAGAAAGATGGGATGCTGATAAAACTAGGTATGTCCAAAGCTTATGATCACCTAAACTGGAATTTCCTCTAGAAAATATTGGAAGCCTTCAATTTTAGGGGGCGATTGGATCATGTGGACTCATAACTTAATATCCTCGACCTTCTTCTCCTTTCTGATCAATGGATCTCACTCTCAAGCTTTTAATCCTTCTAGAGGAATCCACTAGGGGGACCCCCTATGCCCTTACCTTTATATCATCTTGGCCAAGGGGCTAGGTTAGTTCATTAAGAAGGGCCTCTTAGAGGGCTCAATCAAAGGCCTACCTTTATTTCCTCATGTGGATCTATTGTCTCACCTCCAGTTTGTGGATGACATGCTACTCATGGGGTAGTCATTGGTTAGAGAAGCCTTAGCCTTTAAAAAGATCCAGGATGTGTTTATGAAATCATCTAGGATGTTCATCAACCTGGAAAAATCCCAACTTTTCTTCTTCAACATCTCTATGTCTATCCAATGTAGCATTGCTCATCTCCCGAGCTTTCATCAAGATTCCCTTCCTTCGAAATACTTGGGTGTGCCCTTTAAAGACAAAGATCTCTATAATGTATCTTGGGAAATTCTCCTGGCCAAGTTGGAATCCAAACTAATTAACTGGACACACTGTTTTCTTACTCTTCCAAGGAGTGTCCTCTTGATAAAAAATATTTTAATGTCTATGCCTTTTTACTTATTTTATGTGATGACAACTCTAATGAATATTATTAAGAAAATCAGGAACCTACAACACTCATTACTTTGGGAAGGGGTGTCGAAAGAGAAAAAGTGGGCCATGGTGTCATGGGACAAAGTCTGTGCTCCCACGACCCATGAGGGACTAGGCATCAAGGAACCTAAAAATATGGGCAGGGCATTAACAAAAAAAATATGGTGGCGTTGGCTCAAGAATCCCAAAGCCCTATGGACCAAGGTCTGGAAAAACAAATATGCATCTGCGATTTTGCAGGATGAACTGATCAGAATGGAGGGGGACTGTCCAGGATCCCTAATATAGAATAATGCTTGGACTAGTAGAGAGCTAGTACAACAAAAAATATTCTAGGAGATTCATGATGGATAGTATGCCTTCTTTTGGGAAGATGCTTGGGAACATGAACCAATTCTGGAGGTGGAGTAACAATTCCAATAGATTAAAATCTCCTTACATCATGAAGGATTGACCAAATTTTACCATTATTGGGGCCTCTAGAAAGACTAAACAAAATGTTTTGACATGAATTGGAGACATTATGCCAACTGACCAGTTGAATGGGAGGATGGGGTCAAAGTGGAAATTGAAGAAAGGATGCAAAATAGATAGATCCAAAACTGAAGGGGCCAAGATATCCTGCGTTGGGGAAGCAAAGGGGATGGTAATTTCTCAAGAAGGGATGCCTATAGGCTTGCCTATAGTTTTAAGGAGGAGGATAAAAGCAACAAATGGATCAAAGTCTAGGACCTAAACCAATGACCCAAACTTTTGACCTTCCTTTGGCTAGTGGTGAGCCACAAAACCTTAACTTGGGACCAAATTATCAAAATAGGATATGAAGGGCCCTCCATTTGTTTGATGTGTGGTGCTAAGGGGGAAACAAGTAATCAACTATTCAACATTTGTAGCGAAACCACTTCCCTATGGGATATGGGAACCACATTATTAAGGAGGTCAGATAGAGAAAAAAATTATATAATTAAAACATCAAAAAATTAGAACCGCAATCCCTTCATCAATCCCATTCTTAATAGAGTTTGGAACACTTTCCCATGCTTCCTACTATCTAATTTATGGAAATAAAGGATATTCAAACATTGTCGACTAGTATGGCAGCTAATTCATGCTAATATCTAGAAATCCATCGCAGCCACAACTTGGTCAGGTGAAGATAGAATTATCTCAGAGGTTGAAGTTGAAATGATTAGGAATTGGCATATGGATATAGATCATACTCTGCCCCCATGGTCCATAATCCCCCTTGCTCCGTCTCCAAGGAGAAATGGGACCTCCCCCCATAGGGGTACCTTAAATTAAATTTTGATGGTGCATCAAAGGGGAACCTAGGTCCCTCGGGTGTTGGGGGTGCATTCTGCAACCATTTGGGGGAGATCCAATATATCTTTGCATCTAGATTTGGACATAATTCAAATAATGGTGCATATCTTGTAGGACTCATAACAGGTTTGTGTATTTACCAGGAACTAAACTACAAAGCTTTAGTTCTTGAAGAGGATTCCTAACTGCTAATTGTAGCATTGAAAAAATTGGTGAATGGATCAAACCATGAAAAAATCTCCACAAATTGGAGACTCTCCTTTGGATTTTTGGAGGTGGCACAATTGCTCAAAATATTCCGTGTGATCATACCATCACATGTTTGAAGAAAAGAAAATGTAGTGGCAAATTGTTTGGTCAATGAAGGAGTGACTCAAACCAATAGAAATAATTGATGGCCTTGGTTGGACTCCATCCCCATCAAGCTACGAGAATATGTCTCTCAACTCAATGCACTCGACAATTAGACCCCAGATGTGGTGGCAACGACTGAGGTGAGGGGCACCAATGTGGGGCTCCATGCAACCAACCCTCCACACGTCATAACGATAGAAATGATGACACTTTAGTTTTTAAATGTGAGGATTGAGGTGTGCACTGGGTAGGGGAGAGAGGGGAGAGAGGATATGAGAACCACACTATTAAGGAGGTCAGATAGAGAAATAAATGATATAATTAAAACATTGGAAGATTAGAGCCATAATCCCTTTAGCAATCCCATTATTAATAGAGTTTGGAACACTTTCCCATGCTTCCTGCTATCTAATTTCTAGAAAGAAATGATATTCAAACATTGTCAACTAAAGGGTGGGTAGGTATGGAAATTAATTCATGTTAATATCTAAGAATCCATCGCAACCACAACCTAGTAAGATGAGGATAGAATTATCTCATGGGTTGAAGTTGAAATCCTTAGGAATTGGCATCTGGATACGGATCATACTATGCCCCCCTGGTCTAGAATCCCCCCCGCTCTGTCTCCAAGGAGAAATGGGACCTCCCCCCATAGGGGGTACCTTAAATTAAATTTTGATTGTGCATCAAAGGGGAACCCAGGTCCCTTGGGTGTTGGGGGTGCGTTCTGCAACCACTTGGGGGAGATTCAATATATCTTTGCATCCAGATTTTGACATAATTCGAATAATGGTGCATAGCTCGCAAGACACTTAACAGGTTTGTGTATTTCCTAGGAACTAGACTACAAAGCTTTAGTTTTTGAAGGGGATTCCCAACTGCTAATTGTAGCACTGCAAGAATTGGTGAACAGATCAAACCATGAAAAAATCTCCACAAATTGGAGACTCTCCTTTGGATTGTTGGAAGTGGCGCAATTGCTCAAAATATTCCCTATGATCATACCATCACATGTTTGAAGAAAAGAAAATGCAATGGCAGTTTGTTTGGCCAACGAAGGAGTAACTCAAACCAACCGACATAATCGATGGCCTTGGTTGGACTCCATCCCCATCAAGCTACAAGAATATGTATCTCAACTCAATGCACTGGACAATCAGACCCCAGAAGTGGTGACAATGACTGGGGCGGGGATGATCCAGGTGGATATCGGTGGCCACCCACCTTTTCCAAATGGCTCAAAACAATTTTCTGGCCATTTTGGCAATTTACTATTTTTAGCAGGTTTTAACTTCCGGGGCTATTTTGAGGGTCCAAATGAAGGTTTTTCGAGATCGAGGTTCTGAATGATAGCCAAAAGAATTATTGAGCCCCCACAATGAATCTCCTTGACAATACCTTTCCAACGAGCTATCACACGCCTAAAACGGAGATTGTATGCAAAAGTTACGACCCCGGGAAGTTGATGCACCAACTTACCCAAACGGGGCCCAAATGACTTTTGGCGTTTCATCTCCCAGGGTTAGGTTTTTGGATGTCTAGGAATTTTGGCATTCCCGTTTATTGTAAAAGGGCCTTTAGAGCCTCATTGTAATCATCTTCTTGCGAATGCGAGTAGCCGTCACATCTCTTCTCAGAGATAAGCTGCCAC
>ML785897.1:520129-541078 GCA_009831015.1 Picea engelmannii | reverse complement strand
TAGTGGCAGGTTGGTTTATGAGATAGTGACAGGTTCATGAGACAGTGACAATGGAAGTGACAGGTTGATAGTGGCAATGATTGTGGTAGTGAAAATTTGATCTACACTTATATTTCAGGGAAGTGGGTGGGGAAAATAAAGGGGGTTGTAGATGCCTTCTGGTTGGAACTGGAGAAGTCAAGGAGTTGGAGCTTCCTTTAGGTTGAAGACTATAAACTAGGGGGTTGGAGCTTCCTTCCAGTTGTAGTTAGTAAATCATGGAGTTGTAGATTCCTTTAGGTTGGAGCCTAAAGATAGGGGGTCGTATCCTCCTTCCAGTTGTATATGGAGAATTGGGAAGTTGGTTCTTCCAATGAATGTATTCTTGATAATATATAACAAATAATTTTGTGGTTTTATCCCATTTGGGTTTCCACGTAAATTATGGTGTATTGTGTATCTGATGTGATGTGATGTTGCTTATGTTTATATGCTCATGATATATTGAATGTAATCATATATGATACATTGATGATATATTTTTGATAAAGTTGAAGTTTATATATTGTGGTTAAAAGTGGTAATAGTTCTCATATTGATTCACCCCCCCTCTCAATATTCCAATGAATGGTTTGAGAGTCAGTTCCTTCAAGAAAATAGTTTAACAACTGGAAGGAAGATCATGGAGTATGCTATATTTGGGCTACCACAATTTGATGGTCAGAATGGTCAAAGATATGAAAAGTGGATCATAAAAATGATTTTTGTTTTACAGGAAGAGGGCTATGATATTTGGCAATCCGTTTTTACAGGATACATTGCTACAAAGAAACCAAAGAATGCATCCAAGAAGGAATTGAAAATAAATAAATAAATAACAATGGATTTCATCTTGGAAGGATTACCTAATTCAATAAAAGAGAAAGTGGGAAAATGTTCATCAGCCAAAGAACTTTGGGAAAATATACAAAATATCTATTCAAATAAATCTCATCCTATCACAGGGCCAAAGCATATTGATCAGAACAAAGAATATGAAAGAGAAAAAAAAGAATAAATATGTTAATCATGTTATATAGATTCGAAAGAAGAAGATTGTGAAGAAGGCATAATATATCTTGAAGCAAAATTAATCAGTCCTTTAGATGAATTAATGAAATAAAGGAAGAAAAAAAAGTCTCTTGAGGAACTATTAGTCAAGAATAATTCTAAAAAAGGTTCCAAAGAATCCCAGCAGGTCATCATGAATATAAAATATCAATTGGAAGAAGCTAGAAGGATTTAAGACACATACAAAAGTTAGATGGAAGAGAAGCAGTGTTTGGAAGCCCAAATAGTAGCACAAATAAAGGAAGCAGAGAAGAGAGAGAATATTTTGACAAACCATCTCAATGAAAGATCTAAGTATTCAAACCAACTTGAAGAAGAATTCATTCAACAAGAAAGAAGACTTGAGAAATAATTCATCTCCTTGAAGATCCAACTTGAAGAAGCAAAGAGAATGGAAGAAGTCGTGAACATTCAGATGATGAAGAAAGAACAAGAGGTTGAGAAGCTTGAAGAAGAAGTTTTCACATTGAGATTTAAAGTCGTTGAGCTCAGCAAGAACATTGAAGAAAGAGAAACATACTCATCATCTGTAAAGAAAGATAAAGAGAAGCACTCCAAGTTTCCATAAAGGAAGAATGAAGAAAAGGGTACGAGTTATACGAGAGTACTCAAAGGAAGGAAACATGGTCAACAAGAATCAAAGAAGAATGAGTATAATAGAGATACATCTTCAAGAATACCTTCCAGATTCAAGCAACAAAGAATATTCAATCATTATGGAGGAATAAATAGAAGAGAATATCATGATCATCCAAGGTATGAATTCAGAAGGACTACACCACAAAGAATATCATTCACTCCTAGGTATGTAAATTTATTTTACAGTCATTGTTTTATTGGTACTAACTTTGGGCATAAAGCTGCACATTGCAGAGCTTATGGAAGAAACGGTCATGCAATAAATGCATATGTGACTCCATATAATATTGAATGTTACAAATTCTATAACTTTGGACATATAGCTTGTGATTGTGGAAACATGATGGATACTTCTATGAAAGAGAACACTGATATCAGATATAAAAAGGTTTGGAAAAGACAAAAAGAACAAGTAAAGGAAGAAAAAATGAATGAAGGAAAACCAAAAGTCATACTCTCAGGATTGGCAATAGTACAAGATCAGGACAAATATATGGGAAAAAAGGAAGATGTCAGATATAGGAAGGTTTGGAGAAGAAATGAAAAACAAGAAGAACAAGTGAATGAATATCAGATCCCAGAGATTGTAGAATTTGCATTAGTGCGAGAAAGAAAAGAAGAGAAGGTGAACAAAGAACATACACAAGAAATCACACTCTTAGGAATTGTAATGCAAGATCATAATGAATCCACAATAAAAAGGGAAGAAGTCATATTTTAGAGAGATGACGAGTCTACAGACGAAGAGGAATATTACTCTGCATTAGGGAAGCTTTCTTTATTGTTCTGAGACATTTGGCTTTGACACTCCCAGTAAATATGAATGTTGAATAGGAGGATTCTATGCATTAGATATTGCATATCAAAGAATCACCCTTTGATAAGTTTGAAATGTTTGCAAAGACAAATTTAGAGTAGTCATGTTGGCACAGGGGAAGACCCAGGTTTCAGCTCAAAGAGTGCACCAACAAGCCCTAGCTACTGGCCCTTTCAGTAACACCTATGGAGCAGATGCAGTCTCACCTGAAGCAGCTATGAGGGGGTTGCAGGACAGAGATGTCTTCAACCAAGGGGAATATCAAGTGGATCTAACACAGGAACAACACAACATTCATATATCACTTATCATCTTTATCTACTCCATGCATCTATTATATCTACCTTAGCAATTCACTAACAATATATGAAGGAAAAATACAAAATACCAATCTTGCACAACACAAAATATACGTGGTTCACCCTCTCTCTAGGGATACGTCCACAAAACTGTGCTATATTATATTGATGTAAAACATACATTTCTTGTATGCACTCTTAGCTAACAGATCTTCTCTTCTCCCCTCTTTCTCTCCCCTCCCTTCACACCCAGCTGTAGGGTTGATCTTCGCACCTAGATGAAGATGTTACAATCCATAAGGCTCTTGTATTCATCACTTCTCTATCTCATAACACTCTTCTCTCGACCAACTCAATATCAACAGTAACAATAACAACACATCAACCCAAAGTACCAACCAAAAAAACCAACCCAACCTAGGCCCTTTAGACCTCTATTTATACATTATAATCATTCACTAACATCCTTAGGCCGAAACCTAAGTGTCCAAAACCCTAGTTACAAAAACCCTAGGTCAACTTGACCTGTATTTGTAGGGCTTCTCCAGCCTGTCTTTCCTTCCTTCTCACATGGTGCTCCAAAGCATCCAATGGTGGATTTTTCCACTTGCTAACCTGTCCATGAACCTTCTTCCTTGATTATCTATCATCCCCAGTATCTTCGTCCAATGAATTTCTTCCTCAGGCTTCACTCCATATTTTCTGCTCTTTTTCTCACTTCGACCTAGTATCAGTTACTGTGCCTTCCGCGAAGTTCACTTTTTCCCTTTTCTTCCTTGTTCTTCACTTCCTTCCATAACCAAGGGCCAATAGGCCCCCAAAACTCACCTATGACTCATCCCAAGGAACTTTGATTTGACTCTTTTGTTGTACTTTAACTTGGGACTGCGTAGTGCAGCCTTTGATTTCTACTTTATGCCTCCTGTTCCTCCTTGTGCAGACTATCTTTTCTATGTCTGGTACCCAGTTTCAACTGCACCTGGTACCTAAACCATTGATCTGTTTGATTTTACTGAGAGTTGTGAGGCATCTGGTTTTCATAGTACAACTTCAGCCGAATCCCGTTCAATATTCCTTCCTTCCATTCTCCATTCAATGTCTTCAGTTGTGAAACAAATCCTTCTGTAACATAGGAGATCTCATATGGCCCAAGCCAATGCATTCTAAAATTTCTAGGATGCTTGATTAACTTTTTGTCATAAACTAACACTAGATATCCTTGTCTAAATTCCTTCTTCTTGATGTGTATGTCATGATAGGACTTCTCTCTTTCCTTATGTACTTGTTGATGGAATCCTGCAATGAATCTATTTTCCTCAAGTTCGACCAACTTCACAAGTCTCTCTTGAATAGCTCCAGTATCATCCATACTTGTAAAGGAAACAATTGTCAGGCTTGGTACCAAATACTCCATTGGAACAACAACTTCAAGACCATAGACCAACTTAAAAGGGGTCTTCATTGTCAAATTCTTGCAATGGTTCTATAGGCCCATAATATTGTTGGTACTCTTAAATCCCAATCATCCCTATTCACGCAACATATCTTGGTTAGTGTTGTTTCCAAAATATTGTTGAATGCTTCAACTGTCCCATTTTCTTGTGAATGGTAAGATGTGCTCTTCTAATTATGTACTGCAAATTCCTCAGTCAGGGCTTCAATTGTTTTATTGATGAAGTGTGTACCTTGATCACTCATAAGGATCTCGGGGCATCCAAACCTGGTTATGATATCATAAAATATGAAGTGTGCAATTATATTTGTACTACAGTCCTTGAATGCTCTTTCTTCGACCCATATAGTTAAGTATTTTTTCACAGTAATGATGTACCTCACTCCTGTGCGCTTTCCTAGTGGGTTTATAGGTCCCACGAAGTCAATGGCCCATTTCTCAAATTCTTGTAGGGTCAGCCACAGTTCTAATGGTATTTCATCTCTTCTAGACGTTTTTCCAACTCTTTGACATACATCGTAGGCTCTGGAGTAGTCTTCAACATCTCTATGTAAGGTACGCCACCAAAGGCCAGCTCTCAGAATCTTCTGCACAGTTGCTTTCCCTACATAATTTCCTCCTGCGATGCCTTCATGA
Organism: Picea engelmannii; assembly: GCA_009831015.1. NCBI lineage: Eukaryota > Viridiplantae > Streptophyta > Pinopsida > Pinales > Pinaceae > Picea > Picea engelmannii. The sequence continues at coordinate 536,145 of ML785897.1, read as the reverse complement.
GCTTCTGTGAGGATCATTGGTCACTCTGATTCCATATCACACCTCCTTAGTATCTCATCAGGTCCCATATTGTATATTTTTCCAACTATAAGTGAAAAATATGAAACGTGCACCACTAGCTATTTCTTCTGGGGAATTGTGTACTCGCTAGGTGTCATTCTAGTTGACAGGAACTGGACTATGTCTGTGAAGTGGTCATCTATTTTTCTAATGGATAGAAACTATGCATCTGGTAGTGTATCCTCCAAACTGGTGGGTTCTTCACCATGTTCCAACCTCGACAAGTGGTCAGGTCCTTTGTTCATTCTTCCTGGCTTAACTATGATCTCAAAATCATACTCTTGAAACAACAGAGGCCATCCCCAACACTGGCTTGTTGACCAGGTACTTTAGCGTAGAGTGATCAGTAAACATTTTAAAGTGTCCTCCCAACAAATAGTGGTGAAATTTATATAGTGTGTACACCATGGCTAATCCCTCTCTTTCAATAGTGGTATAATTAATCTCAACAGTTGATAGATTCTTGCTAGCGAAGTCTAACAGGTGGTCAATGTCTCCTATTCCCATATGTGCTAATACAACTCCTAAAGTGATGGAAGATGCATCAACATATACATGAAACTCCTTGGTCCAATCTGGAAAAACCAAAATGGGCACAGTAACCATTTTCTCTTTTAGTGTGTTGAAGTTCTGCTGGCATTCTTCAGTCCAACTAAACTGACAATCCTTCTTCAACAACTTCTCCATGGGTGTTGTGATCTGAGCATATCCCTTAATAAACTTCCTGTAGTAGCCTGTGTGTCCCAATGTCATCTGTAGTTGTTTAACTATTGTAGGAGGGGGTAGATCAACTATAATGGCGATCTTGGATGGATCTACCAGTAATCCTTTCTTACATATAATATGTCCTAATAAAACACCAAATGGTGAAAAGAAAATAAAATTATTCAAATTCAAAGAAATTTGACACTGCATGCATTTATCCAACATTAGCCTTAGACATTCAATGTGATTTTTAAACAAACTAAACACAATCCAATCATCAAAGTATGCTTCTAAAAATTTATGCAAAAATTCCTTGAATGCTTCGACCACCACCCTCGAAAAGATGGTTGGGGAATTATTCAATCCAAATGGCATCACAATATATTGGTAGGATACCCATTATGTTGAAAATGTGGTCTTTTGGCGATCTTCCTTGGCAATCTGGATCTGATGGTTTCCTGAAAATGCATCTGTAAAAGAATATACTTCCTGGCCTCCCACGTTATCTAACACTTCGTGAGTGAATGGTGTAGGGAAGGGGTCATGTAAGAAGGCATCGTTCAGCTTTATGAGATCTACATAGATCCTGATCTCACCTGTCTTCTTTTCTTGCACCACCATAGGGCTAATCCACTCTGATTCTTCCACAAGTTCTATAATCCCTGCTTCCAGCATTATGTCAAGCTCAATCTTCACTTTCTCCTTGTATTTAGGGTTTAGTATGTAAGGTCTCTGTTTGACTGGTCTAGCATCTGTATTTAAGGGAATCCTCATCTCTCCCATAGGACCTTTAATTCCCTTCATATCAATGAACTTGGTCAGAAACAAGTCCTGATACTCATGCAACAACTCTGCAATCTTTTCAATGGTGGCAGTATCCCAATAATCTTCGACATTGGCAAGATTTGGTGTCTCCTATGTTCCAATATTGAATTTATTCATCTCGATTGGTTGTCCAATAAATGGTAACTCAACTACTGGCCCTTCCACATCCCTCTAGCCTTCTATTTCTGCGATGTTCACCTTCCTCAGATCATCATCTTCATCTGCATTAATGTTGTAACAACCTTGCAGTTTTTGGAGAGGCGCAGTCCATTCATCCTCTTCTTGTTCTAAGGGAGGGATAGACACCTCCTCAAATGCCTTCTATCTCACAATATGTAATTCTTGGTCTATGGAAGGAAATTGACTTTCAAATAAGAATGTAGTTATAAAATTCTGAGTCATACCTTGCCAATCTGCAGTGATTAGGCACAATTCTGCTTGAAGGTACCAGTTGATAGGTGTCGTGTCCAGCGTGTTGATGAATTTGTGTACCCACTATTATTTAGGAATGTCACTCCAGGCCTCTTCACAGCTTCGCACATGGTCCTTTGGGAAGATTAGACCTATGTAGAGAACTTTGCAGCCTTCTACTTGTGCTGAGAATCACCCTGTCATCAGAGTACGACATTGTGTCCAGTCTGTGATATTACCTTTGTTCTTCCCCCACCATCTCGCTGGTGTGGCTTTTAAGGCCTCATTCATTTCCAACAACCTCTATTGTGTTGGTACACTTACTTCGAAGTCAGTTAGGAAGGCTTCTAATGGATTCAGACCATCAAATGTGGGTAATATACTTACTGTTGTGTCAATCCAGCGAACTCCTCTGGTTGATCTAGAACATCACCTTGTAGATACTTCATACATCTTATTCTACCAATTCTCCAGTTCTTCTTCTGAGTCTGATGAGCAYGTGATATCACTTCGCCAGCTTAGACTCCCATCGGTTGTAGGATTAATGTAATCTTATTGTCTGSCAGTTAGCTTGTAGATGTTTTCTAGTGCATATGSATAGTCTTATTCTCTGATGGGATCTATGTATCACTGACCTTCATCGGGATATAAAGGTGCAATGACCTTGTTGGAGATGACTTTTACAAGCATTGAAATGTAATTCCTGAAATCAAAAGTTTACCCYGACATGTGAARTGGMAATAGATGCTATAGTCCTAAGTCACCGTCGCCTAACCTTTAAGTGAGTCTATCACTTTTATTACCTCGCACTATCATGCTTCGGGAGTTACAAATTGTAAGGTTTCTAAACTCCGATGTGTGAAGTCGTGAAACAGTTTTAAATTTTTTCCTAGGTTAGTGTCAGGGGTAAGTCACTTTAAACCCTAGTTGAGCATTGTCGGGGTTTCACGACTCGACGATTGCTCTCCCAAAAAACTATACCTTCATAGCCCCGAGTCGCAAAGTAGCGATTTCTATTAATTAAGCGTGGTTTAATTAAGAACCTAATCTAGATCATGACTTTTTAACTAAATCGCACCATCGTGATTTTGGGTATTTTGGATTCCAAGACTAGGAACGAAATTACCCGAGACGACGAAAGTCGAAAAGAGGTTGCGAGAGTTGAAGGTACAAAGTTAAACAAATTAACTAAATTAACAAATTAACAGATGAGTTTTTTTAATGTTTCCGCATTTCTTTATTACCACAAATCTTTTAAACATTTATGGCATTGATTTGAACCTTGATGAGTTATTGGAAAATAAGATCTCGTCTCACGCCTAAATATTTCCATTAAACTATTTGACCATTCTATCAGCAAGGACTCATGGAAAGTTGAAATATTAAAGCTAAGGGGTTTGTTTCATTATTTCAATCTTATTTCTATTTTGTGTGCTGAGCTTTTTCATCAGGATAATTTCTGTCTGTATTCACAATTCTTACTACAGGTGATCTACGTACAAAATTCTCTTTCATGGCTCCACGAAAGGCATTCAAGGTGGCTGCCGAAATTCCAGGTCAGGGATCTGATGTTGTTTCCGATACTTCACCCAGAAGTATTCATACTGTCAAAACCTGGACATACATCTCTGACATTCTTCAGTCCGAATCGATGAATTGTTCAAATGATTCCAACGATAATGAGAAGGATGATTTGGCCACCAGATAAAAAATCGTCATTCAAGCAGAGATGCACAAAATAGCGGCAAGGCCATGGCTCCTTCCCTATTATGATATGATCATATGGTCACTAGACCATGTGGATATCCCAACCAGGACTATTATAAACAAACAGAAGGTGATGGTTGGTACTTTTAAACTAGAACATTTGCAGGCAATGTATCAGCTGTCACCTGCACCAAACTTCGTGCACGATGCCAAATTTTTGGAAGGTTTCAAGGAGAAGGAATGCAAGCAATATGGAAAGAACTTGTCTGATCTGATCAGGGATTGGGTTTCACACCCCGCAAAATTCAGGGCGGACTCTAATGGAATTTATTTAGTCTCTTCCTTAGAGCCACCATTCAGGTATATAGCAATGATGGCCTATAGGTTGTATGGGAGGGAGGACACCACACATTTCTTTCTCCCGTGGGTGCCTTTGATTCATATAGTCACTAAAGGCCTCTCTTTCAACTGGGCCAAACTATTGTCGGACAATTTAACCAGTCGATTTACCGAATATCGAGCGCATAAGGTGAGTGGGAAAGCAAGTTCGTTTTTCATGTTCGCCTACATCATGGATGCCATTTGTTTCCTGACGCCTTTCCACTAATGATCTGGAGCTGGACTTCATCTAATGTTGAGACCATCCATGTCTATCACTCGAAACTTTGGGAGGATAAGGCCAAAGAATTCATATACGATATTTTCAATTGGCTAATGGTATCGATGCATGTCTCCATCTTCAGTAACCCACCGCCCAGGATTTCAGATAGCATAGCCGCCAACTTGAGTAGTGTGGCTAACTAGTATTTAGAAGCAGAATTTTCATACATCATGGTTTTTGATTCCTCTGTGCCCCCATATTCTATACCACTATTCATGCTGGATAAGCCAGTATGCCACGAAATCGCCAGGAAAACCATGCTCAGTGGCATAAGAAAAAATCTTAAATGTTTTTTGAAGAAGGTATGGACACCCTTTCCTATTCATTTTAATACGCATACTTTATTAGATTTCATACACACCAAAGTTGAGGCTACGACCTTGGAGGAATTTAAATTTTTCAATATCGAGTTCAGGAGACATGACCCACATAAGGTCGTGAGTAATCACATGGCGAGTTGTGGCCTGAAAAGATACGAGAACGAGAACTTGCCTCATGAAGAAATCTTTGGAGGTGTGAGATCCTATGCTAAGTGTTTGAGCCAGATTCAAGCCCTGTCACCTACGGATAGGGCTAATATTTTCAAGTTTCAGGAACAATGACGGAGTTGCCTTCCCCCAGTTTTACAAGGTAAGAACCCACAAACCACATATGCATAACAAACGGGAGCCAAAGGTGCAAAGGACTCGAGTCCTAGCAGGTAGAAGGACCAAGGGAAAACTAGGGAGGCTAGAACCTTAGAGCTAGGAGCCGAAGGCCCCTAGAAGTAGGAAGGAAACCCTAAAAAGGGCACACCAGGAAAATAGGTCCAAGGCCAAGAGGAGATACCTTCGCAGGGATCAAGCGGCTCACTTTTTCTCATGCCAAATGATTCGGTTATAGAATTCACCCCAAAACAAACATCCAAGCAAATCGACAGTATAATTTCTATTGTCACACCCTTGCAATTCATGCAAGGGAATCCTGACGAGGGATGGATTTTCAATGAAGAACTAACACCTATTTATGTAGAAGAGCTACCTCCCAATGAATTTTTCTTTGACAAGAAAGGAAAGGCCATGGTAAGGCAAGTATTTTATCAAAAAGAGGGTGCAGTAGCTAAAAAATTTAAAATCATGACAGATGGGAGGGATGCGAAAGAGGGAAAATTTACAAAGGAGATAGTCGGGATGCTAGGCGCTTATGCTACAACCAATCAGTACTCGGTTGGGACTTTGATGGCCTAATTGAAATGAAATAACCTCCTGATCAATAAATTGGAAGCTAAGGTAGCTACTACCGAAGAGAATGTCAGGGACAAGGTGAGCAGGAGCCTTGAGGAAGCTCGAACAACTGACCTGCGTGAAATCGAGAAACTCAGGTCTGACCTCGAGCAGGTGTGCCAGTCAGCACAATCTAGCCAAACATAGGTAAGACAACAGGGGAAACAGATTATAGAGCTGCAGTTGAAATTGGAGGTGGTCGAGAAGCAGGTTGTAGACATAGAAATGTTCAGATCACAGGCCGCCAAAATCTGACATAAGGTACTTACGACTCAAAAAAACTTGTTGGCAAAGGTGAGAACCATTCAAAACCATTTCTAGATGATAGAGTAGATATTAGAGAACATTTCTTCTAGAGAAAGAGAAGCCGGGGTAGCGTGAGTCACCTTCTAGGATGATGTTATAGCTACAGTGAAGTTAGAGATGGCCAACACCTCAAAATTATCCATCGCAGATCAAACTAGAGGTGATATCCTACTGAAGGTTTGGGAGAAGAACATATCTAAAAGTAGGGGGAGAGCTAACGAAGTAAAGAATTTTTGTGAGGAAACATTCTCTTTAATAAGTAAAGGTTTGTTATATCTTGATAAGGAGAGCAGTGCTGGGACATTGGGAAAAATTAATATAGCTAAACATTTGTTGGATATCCAAGAAAGCATGGAGGAGCAGCAAGTGGAGATATCCCAGATCAGGCAGGTTGATTTGAACCAAATGGACAAATGGCTAGTATAGCCAAATTTACAATTATGCTCCATCTTCGCAGAGGACCGACAAGTGGGAAAGAGTTTACCACAACTGGTGAAGAATTGTTATACTCTTGAAGCGAGCGACCAAGCAGAGCCTTCCAAGTTGATAGCCTAGTTGGTGGAGAGGTGCATCACTTGCACTGAGCAGGCGAAAGGGAAGGATTTTGGTGTCAAATAATGACAGATGTCTGCCTGTTCTATTTTTAGAACCCGAAGAGCAAGGTAAGGAAGGTTCTCTACCCACAGGAAGGAGGACAAAGACAAAGAAGTGAAATGCATAAATTTCCCATTTTGTAACCGAAAACTGCTGGAACGATTAAGATTCTAGTGTTTAGAAGTTTGTATAAATATGCATTTTGAAGTGAGAATAAGGGTTGGACCTTTCTTGGCTGATTGTAGTAGAGAATTTCTCTCTTTTGAAAATTAATACAAAGCAATCCGAAGATTCCCGATTCCGTCAAGACTGAGTTATGAGTTTTTTTTTTCTCTATTATCTTATGTTAAGTTTCATTTCACATATATATTTCTGATGAATGCTTAGCTACAATTTAGTGCAACTTCTACTGTGGTGACCAAATTTTAGTCGTCTAATCGCTTGCAGTTTTTCCTCTGTATCGAATATCAGTAGGTACAAGACCTATGAACTTTTTAGATCTCTATATTTTATGCTTCGTCATATTACTTCTCGCCTTTTTCTTCTTCTGTTTACAGGGTGAGATTGTCCCTTGATAGGAGCCTCACATTGTCGACTTCTTAATGTTTTCTCACATTTCATACATGATTCTTTAAAAAGTTAACTCAATTACGGGAGAGGCATTTGTTTTTTGTTCCATCTTAATATCATATTTTGAAATTTCTCTTTTATACAGTTAAATAAAAAGTTGAAGTGACATTTTAAACCTTGAACTTTATTTTCATTTTCTTTTCCTCCATGATTGTGCCCTTTGCAAGACAGCGCAACATCGAACCCAGCCTATCGAATCAAACCAGCATCACTTTGAACCTATTCGACACCATAATTGAAACCTCCATCACTTGGGTCAAACTCGAACGTTCATGGGATGCAATTGAATGAGATATAAGCATCCAGGAACATTTGGAAGCAAGACATAGACAACTTAGAAATCAGCCTTATCTCCCGTTTTCCCAAAGGTTGATTTTTCCCCTTTTTATATTTTTACTCACTTTCGAATGCCTAGACCCTGTACTTTTTAGCCTTAAGTATAGACTCTGGAACAACATCTTTCTAGCACCGTTGTTGGGGAACGAAGTTATGAAACCTTTTCCCTGGGAGAACGACATTTTCACAAGTTTCTACCCTTTGATGGTGAACAAAGGGTGAACACCTTCTAAAGGATTTTTCTTTTATCATTCACTTGGTGAATCCACGTTTAAGTAACTGGAATCTAGTCGAAGGAACACCAAACAAAACCTGGATGGTAAATAGACCACGCCCCTTTCCGATCCTGAAAAAATACTGAAAACAAGAGGTTCCCTTAAGCCAACCACTGCGGTCTACCAACCTAGGTACACACAACCCAAAGCTAAATTTCTTGTTGAACCTCTAGCTTTGCACGAATCCCCCCCTAAAACCCTCAACCCAAATTTAACTCTCCCCGAAATTAAAAATAAAATTCATCCAATAACTTCGGGCGTACATAAAGGTGAAAATCCCTCAGTAATTGTAACAGCAATCGATATCCCGTTGAATCTTCAGTTAGATTTCCCAATCTCGTAAAGTCTCTAAGAGTACACCATAGACTCAGATTCTATGCTGCGGGTTCCCCTGATTACATCTCTTGCATGTCCTAGGAACCAATTCCTCTCATCCCTTTTCACCCTCCTTCAGTTTTCTCGTCTTTCGAAGAAGCTAAAGATTCGCTTTTAGTGTTCCAAAAACCCTCTATATAACGCATCGTTTTCCTATCCAATAGTATTGATGGCGGTCATAGGAGGGGGGGGTGGAGGGTTTTTAGGAGGTGGAGGGGCTCTAGGAGGAGGAGGGGGGGCCAAGGGCCACCCCTACCTTCTAGATTTTTCACTAAAGTAGCTGCCAGATATGCCCCTCTGGTCCTACCTGTCCCTCTTCATGATCTTCCTGAAAACTACATGAAAAACTTACCTAGATTTACAGGGGAAGGGGACTTGACCGCGGAAGAACATATAAATTTCTTTGATCAGTTCGTAGATATCCTAGGTCTCGAACACGAAGATGTATATTCAAGGTTATTAGTTCATAATTTTGAAGGATAGGTACGAGCCTGGTTTCAAATTCTACCTGTAGGTTCTATATTATCCTATGATGCCCTAGAAGACGCTTTTCTTAGACAATGGGGCGAAAGAAAAGACCATTTGTACTATTTGACTGAGTTCGGGTCTTTAAAGAAAAAAAATTCAGAAACTATTATGGAATTCATTCAAAGGTTTAACAAGTTATATAATAAGATCCTAGACGAAGTTAAACCATCCCAACCTACAACCAAGGTAACCTTTGCGGGAGCCTACGAACCCGATTTCACACTTATGTTGAGAGAAAGGAGAGGGGCTACCCTGACCCGAATGCAAGATGACGCCATAGAGATCGAATCTAACATGATGGATTCTGGCAAATTAAAAACAAAAGTAGAAACGAGAAACCAAGAAATCAAATGTTTTATGGAACAAGCGAGATCCTCAGGGCCTAGTAGATCCTCAGATGATAAAATGGATGACATGGCTAGGATAATTAAAGAGCTATCAGACAAGATTTCTAGAATGAAGCTATATCAATCCAAGGCAGATCTTTCGTTAAAAGGGAATTCAGAAAAAAACCCCAACCCTCAAAATCAACAAAGACAGATTAAAAATGAGACCAGAAAATTCAAACTCCTTTAAAAACTAAAAATTTTATAGGAGGAAACGACCTACAAGATTTCGAGGATCTAGAAGAAGACGTGACAAATTTAGGTGATGACTGCACACAACCTTATTTAACTAAAGAATATTACGAGAATTCCTTGGACACTCAACAACTGTCAAATAAATATGATGACATAAACAACATTGATGTTCTTGTCTATCAAGAAGTGACCGATCCTATAATGGATGAGGTCCAACCTAATTACAACCTGAGGCCTAGAAAAAAAAACCACGTCGACTACCCAACTCGAGAAAATTCTCCCAAGAGGTGAAATATACGAGCCCGCCCTAAAGGAGACCAAGATGCATAATAGAAAAATAAAAGGGGTAGATTCACAAAATCCCAAAGTAAAATAGGTTGAGACCCAAGCAAAAGAAATTAAGACAGCTGAAACACATATACTGGTGAATAAACTCACGAGAAATAAATTGGCACAAAAAAATAAGTTGGAAAAGAAGGAGTCTGAGGTTTTGACCAGAGAGACAGAAAAAGGTAGTGGAGGTTTCAACCTTGAAAATGAGATAAATAAGATCAAAATACCAATCCCTCTAGTCGAATTAGCAAAGAATCCTGTGTATCGAAAGAAGATAACCAAAATGATAGGTTTTTCGAGTCCATAAAGTCACTTTGACGTGATAAACTTGGAAGATGATAAGCCTAATATCACTTTTGGTCCACATTTCGAGGGTGCCAAAGACACCATCGCTCCCTTCTATATTACTCTAAATGTGCATGATCGACTGTCACATAACTACATGCTAGATTCTGGAGCCTCACATAATGTAATGCCCAAGTCTATTATGGACAGGCTAGGCCTCGAGATCACCAGGCCCTATGGAGAGCTCTACTCTTTCTATTTGAGGAGGGTTAAGTGCATGGGTATGATAAAATATTTAGTAGTCACTCTTGCACAGGTTTTGGTGAAAAGTGCTCTGATGGATGTAGTTTTCGTCAATATACCTTTGAAGTATGGATTGCTACTATCTAGGTCGTGGGGAGCCAAACTTGGGGGGTCTCTTCAACTAGACATGACCTATGCCATGATTCCTATGTTTGGTGGGAAATTTACTCGCCTATATGGAGAAACGAGGCTAGCATACACAATGAGCGACCCACATAATCCTAACAATTATCCTATTTATGTTGTCGATCAAGATCTAGGGAATTGTATTTTGTCTTTTGATGATGGTGTAAACAACTGTACAGAAGACAATTACATAAATGAAAATGAATCAAGAAAGATAGACGAAAATATGAATAGCACTGGAATTTGGAAAAAAAAAATTGACGATGCCTTGTCATATGAAGGAGTAGGTGCAGGAGTATTGTTCATAGCATCTGAAAATGAATTTGTGATTCCTTTCTCTTACAGGATTCAGTGGGATATAGACTACACCAATAACATATGTGAGTATGAGTCTCTAGTCTTAGGGCTGGAAGCTACCAGGAAGCTGAACATAAAGAACTTGGAAGTGTACGAAAATGCAGAGTTGATAGTGAAATAGATAAATCGACAATACCAGGCCAAGCACCCAAGATCAAGATCTTACAGGAATTGTGCCTGGGATTTAATAAAAAAATTATTCTTGTCGGTAAGTGTTCATTTCATCCCACGCTCTGAAAACTTGCAAGCCAATTCATTAGAGAAAGTAGCCTCAACGTTTACCCCCCCTACAAATTTCAAACTAAAGTACCACATAGAGGTGAGGAACAAACCTTCCATACCAAACAACATCCAACACTGGCAAGTGTTTGAGGATGACAAATAGATTAGGAAGTTCCTCGAAATGGTGGATGACTTTGTCAAAACTCACATTGACCAAGAAAACCAAAATGACCACACATGGATCATGTAAGAGGGAGAGGATCCTCAAGGGTTCTAGGAAAAGATCACAAATCATCACATGTTAGTTTTAAAGAACAATCAGATTCCAAAGGGACTAATCCCTATGGAGAGACTGTTCAACCAAAATGATATGCCCTTAAAATCGGCCTTCCAAACCCAACCTAAGGAGGTTGAAGACTATGACATAGGGACCGAGGAGGATCCTAGGATAGTAAAAATATCAAAGTACCTTCCTCCCAAGGTAAAAAGAAAGTATAAAGACTTACTCGGGCAGTATAAAGACATTTTCGCTTGGTCATACGAAGAGCTAAGAACCTATGACACCACTATGATTGAACACAAAATACCCCTAAAGCCTAGTTTCAAACCTTTCAGACAAAAACTCAGATAAATCAAGCCTGTTTTGTTTCCCATGATCGAAAGGGAAATCAAAAAACTCCTGGATGCAAATATAATCATACCATTGAGATACTCCGACTGGGTAGCAAACCTGGTCTGGTTAGAAATAAAAGTGGGGAGATCAGATTGTGTGTCAATTTTAGAAACCTGAATAAATCCTCCCTCAAAGATAATTACCCCCTACCCAAAATGGATCACATTTTAGAAAAAGTGGTTGGGGAAAATAGGATGTCGATGATCGACAGGTTTTCTGGGTACAATCAAATTGTTGTCAACGAGCATGATAAAGAAAAAATGGCCTTCACCACCCCTTGGGGTACATTTATGTATGACAAGATGCCTTTTGGTTTAATGAATGTAGGTGCTACTTTCCAACGTGCTATGGATATCGCTTTCATCAGCGAAAGGGACAAATTTGTGGTTATCTATCTTGATGATCTGACCATTTTTTCTAAATCCGATGAGGATCATCTGATACATCTCAAGCAGACGTTTGAGAAATGTCACAGGTTTGGTTTGTCTCTAAACCCCCAAAAGTCTCACTTTGCTATGCAAGAAGGTAAACTCCTGGGCCATATTGTGTCTCGAGATGGAATTAAAATTGATCCTAAAAGAGTTGAAGCTATAGACATAATAAATATCCCTAGGAATGTAAAAGAGATTTAGTCATTCTTAGGAAAAATAAACTTTCTGAGGAGATTTATCCCAAACTTTGTTGAAATCATGAAGTTGATCATAGATACACTAAAGAAGAACAACGAAGTGAAATGGACAGTAGAAGCCAAAGCATCGTTTGTACACATCAAGAAGGTTATAAGTGAGGCACCCATACTGGCAAGCCCTGATTATCTAAAATATTTTTTGATTTTCTCGTTCGCCTCCAAACACACACTTGTCGCGGTACTCCTTCAGAAAAATGAAGAAGGTTTCGAGCAAAAAATAGTCTTTTTTAGCAAAAGTCTTAGAGACGCTGAACTTAGATATGATATAATGGAAAAACAAGCATGTGCTATGGTGAAGGCATTAAAGGATTTCATAACCTACATTCTACATTCCAAGGTAATTTCATACGTACCCACCAGTTCCATAAAAGACATTTTGGTTCAGTCTGACAATGATGGAAAAAGGGGACAGTGGCTTGCTAAAATTCAAGAATTTGATCTGGAGATAAAACCAACAAGACTAGTAAAAGGACAAAGTTTGGCTAAGCTTTTAGCTGAATCAAATTTCAGAGCCCTCAGAATAAATGGCCTACAGGGATGTGAAGAGTGTGTGGACATGAACGAGCTCAAGGAACAAATAACTGCCATCAAAATTGAAGAGAAGATTTCCTCATCAGATTGGTATAAAGACATAGTGTCCTACCTGCTGACCTTGAAGTGCCCGAGTGACTTATCTCCATCTAAATCCAGGACACTAAACCTACATGTGGTGAAGTACTATATATTCGAAATCCAATTGTATTGGAAAGACCTATTAGGCTTCCTGTTGGTTTGTTTAGTTGAATTAGAAACATAGAAGGTCATAAATGAATTTCACAAAGGAGTGTGAGAAGGACATCATGCCTGGAGGGAAATGACTTAGAATATCTTGAGGGTAGGATATTATTGGCCCAAAATTTTCTTAGACGTCAATGCCAAAGTCAGAGCCTGTCACCCTTGACAATTGTTCGTAGGAAAGCACAAACTCCCAGTGATACCATTGGTTCCGGTCAAAACAGAAGCCCCTTTTCAACAATGGGGACTAGATTTAATAGGTGAAATTCACCCTCATTCTAGCACTCAACATAAATGGATCTTGACTGCTACAGATTACTTCACCAAGTGGGTGGAGGCTATTCCAACTAGAAAGGAAACGAATTCAATGGTAATGGATTTCCTAGAAGAGAACATTTTGTCTAGATTCGGCTGCCCCCAAAAGATAGTCATAGATAACACCCAGGCATTTAAATCTATGGCTATGGTCATCTTTTGTCAAAAGTACAATATCGTGCTCGGTCATTCCATGGTATATTACCCCCAAGGAAATGGGCTAGCTAAGTCTTCAAACAAGATTCTAATCTCTATAATTAAGAAAGTGTTTAGCGAAAACAAAAAATCTTGGCATGTGTACTTGAAATATGCTTTGTGTTCAAACCGGATAGGTACAAAAAAATCTATCGACACTTCTCCTTTCCAAATTGTATACGGGACCGACGTAGTATTACCTATAAATCTAGCGCTTCCTGTAATGAAACTTTGGCAAGATGAGAAAGAAGAACCAAATCATGTCACAAGAATAATAAACCAGCTGATTGAAGTCCAACAGCATAGGGCCGAAGTGGACGAAAGGATACAGAAATACTAGAACAACATGAAAGCATTATTCAATCATAAGGCTAAGGACAGAGAATTTCTCCCCGATGATTTGGTTTTGAAATGGGATTCTAGGAAGGAAGACTTGGAAAAACATGGTAAATTTGATCATATCCGGTATGGACCGTTCAAATTCACAACTCCTAAAGGGAAAAATTTGTTTCTATTAGAGAATTTGGACGGTAAAATCCTCAACACCCCTGTCAACGGGCGTTATTTAAAACACAATATGCAATAAATGGTTTCCAAAATTTCCATAGTATATACTGGTTTGTGTTTTCCTTTTTGCTTCATAATTTTTCTTTGGTAAGTCTACTTTCATCACAAATAATAAAGGTCAGTGTTTTTCTAGAAGTAGAGATACAAAATTTTTAACGCATTTAGTTCTTTTAAAATCCCTGATTCTCTTCATGTTGTTCCCTTATAGGATCCCGGTGTAATGCCCCCATTCCAGGCCGGGCAGGCGCTACTTCACAGAACAACAATCTCATACTTAATTCTATATATAAGACATGCATTTAAGAAAATGAAACACATTTAAACTCAGAGTAAATATAAGAATTACTGCTATTATAAATAATCAATGGATTTAACATTAATTTGTATGCACAACAAAATACATGATAAATATAAATACACAGACATGCAGAAACATAAATAAAACATCATCTGGTACTTATCTTTGAAATGGTGGTAATTCCACCAACCATGTGCAGGCCTTCCACGAACCTCCCAACCTTAGACCACGCTGCTCATCAAGCTCAGCAATGGGTCACTCTCGAGCTGGGACTAAGCTCCACCCCAAGGAAAGGAATCCTAGGCTAGGCTAAGGTTACAGGGAAAACAACATAGAACAACTGGAAGGATTCTTCCCAGGATTCCATCTTACTCCCACTACTCCTAGACTCTCATTCCCCACATGCCTGCTCCACCCCCAGAGTATATACCTTCTTTGTCACCTAGACAATCCTTCAACTGCTAACCTCCCTTACCTTGGGTTTCAGCAACAGGCCGGATTAGGAAGTCTCATAGCCTGAAGCTGGTGCTAGACACTCTTTGGAAGAAACCACTTCCCAGCAAACTCTCTCACCTGGAAAGAGTTTCTCACAGGCCTGACAACCTGCCTCTTCCAACAACAATCACCTCCCTCACCTGGAGAGAGATTACACACAGGCTCAACATGGACTTACACTGGCCAGTAAGCCATGCACAGTCCATCACTGCGAGGCCACAACAACCAACTGAGAAAATAGACATGGGCTTCCCAAATAGGCTCCACAATCATGGGATAGACTCATGATTTTGGTTTTAGGATTGCACCAAGTGTACAGAGATCCCATGCACAGGCTCAAACTGTTCAGACAAAGGTTGTACCGGATATCTTAGAAATCAACACAGGCTTTTCGGCTTTCATGGATGCACCAGGGTATTCTTGCAGAGGTCAGACCATTCACATTTAGACGGTCGAGAAGAATGGAGGTGGAACCCCCATCACAACTCAACTCAACAGTTTTATCTTCTTGCACTTGGGTTGACACTTGTCACCCATGAAACTGCATGCATTACATTAACATGCATTCCTCCCCATTTGGAAGTCACTTGTCATTCCAAAAGAACTTAGGATAAAACATATATTTCACATGGTCTTTTTGGAATAATATTAAAATATTATTCTCAAGGACTTAAGCCCCTAGGCTCAACACTTAGCCCCTCTTCCCACCTTCAAGCCCCTAATCCCTTTCCCACTCTATGGAAGCTTATTCCCCCATCACTCATTCATCGTGGTCGGTCTGCACGCAGCGTTGTTTATAATTTTATTAATGTTCTACATAGATACATGTACAAAATCAGGCTCTTGGCCTTCAACACTTAGGCTCTCTGGCCTAATAATCACATAAGCCCACCAGCTTATATTAACTTGGCTCACTAACCTATAAAACACAATTACAATTCATTTCATAAACATGATTTACAACAGGACTCGGCCTTGGGGACATTACAATCCTCCTCCCCTTATTTCTACACTGTCCTCAGTGCAACTTTACACAGCTTCTGAAAGATTTTCAAAATTTTCAAAAAGATGCGGGTACTCTGCCCACATAACATCTTCATGATCCCATGTTGCATCCTCAGGACCATAC
>ML785897.1:489534-519192 GCA_009831015.1 Picea engelmannii | reverse complement strand
CACCAACCTTCAGATTCTACAAGCACCCACTTGCAGAGAAAGAGACATTCGTCTCCCTAGCACCACCCTACCACCCTTATTTGCCAAAATAAATATTGCTCAAATCAACTTGTTCATTCTGATATAGCTTGCTTACCCTTTCTACTGATCTACTCTGCATTCTTCACTATCTCTGATCTGCTGCTCTGCTTCACTGTCCTCTGCAACCCATTCTCAGCTTCTTCTCCTGTCACGCAGATTGTCCTCTCCCTTTTCTCACCTACAGAGCTCTCTCTTCTTCTCACTTCAGCAACCCCTCCATCTTGGTTCCAGCGCATTATATTGTTATTCCACATGCAGAGGTTTTCCTTGCTTTTCTCAACTTCAACTCCAGTTTCCCTTTATTTCATTCTTTCTTCTGCTTTTCGCATGCCAGCATTCTCCCTGATTTTCTGAACTAGCTCTTTGCATGCCTCCTCTACGCATTCCACGTCATGCAACACTGTGTTCTTCCTGTCTTAACTGTCAGTCTAAATTTAGACTGAAAGTCCTTCCACCGTCCAGAGTGATTAGAGACACCCAACTGGAAAAATCTTCCAGACTTGTCAAAGCAGATGAAGGACCCCTGCCAAACTCTGGATTTAGCAATGTTAAGCTCCGTTGATTGTGCATTATAGCTGTTTGATGATGGACACACCAATCACGTTGTGAATGGCTTTATTTGTGTGTTTCTTAAAGAGAACGGTTGGTAACTGCTGCTGCTAGTCATGGCCGTGGCTAAGGCGTGCGTTTTGATCAGCAAAGATCCAGCGTTGTTTCAGCATGCTTTCCAGCCCAGTGTTTCAGCCCAGTGTTGTGTTTCAGCATATGTGTTTCAACTTCTGTGTTCCAGCATCTGTGATTCAGCTTCTGTGTTCCAGCTTTGTTTCAGCGCTGTGTTTCAGCTTCTGTGTTCCAGCATTTGTGTTTCAACTTCTGTGTTCCAACATTTCTTGTGCGTGCTTTATAACCAACCGATTGCTATTTGTGTTTCAGCTTCTGTGTTCCGGCATTTGTGTTTCAGCATTTGTGTTTCAGCTTCTGTGTTCCAGCATCTGTGATTCAGCTTCTGTGTTCCAACATTTCTTGTGCGTGCTTTATAACCAACCGATTTCCATTTGTGTTTCATCTTCTGTGTTCCAGCATTTGTGTTTCAACATTTGTGTTGTGTTTTAGCATTTGTGTTTCAGCTTCTGTGTTCCAGCATCTCTTGTGCATGCTCTCTAACCAACCGATTGCCATCAATGACAACCTTGACCATCTGCGTCATCTCTGCTATAGCCATATTTCCAACATCATGTTGCTTGCTTGTTCTAGGCAATCCTGTAATAAAATCCATGGTCACCACTTCCCACTTCCATTCAGGAATGGGTAAAGGATGCAACAACCCTACTAGGTGCCTATGCTTAGCTTTAACTTTCTGGCATTCCATACATCTGCCGATGTATTCAACGATCTCCCTCTTCAAACCCGACCAAAAGTAATGGATTTTGACTGCTACTAGAGTCTTCTGATATCCAGGGTGTCCAACATACGTCACATTATGCATTTCTTTTAGAATCACAAGTTTCAATTCCTGGACATTGGGTATATACACTATGTTTCTATACAAAAGTATTCCATCAGCTCCCAAGATGTAATTTCCCTCTTTCTGTGGTCTCTCACGCTACTGTAGCTTTGCTACTAAGTCTCTGTATTGCAAATCAACATTTGCAGCTTCCAAAATTCTACCATTGATATCAGTCATGTACATGCTAATGGTTGTAGCATGTAATTCATGCACTTTTCTGCTAAGTGCATCAACCACCTTGTTTTCCTTCCCCTTGATATGCTTGATATCAAATTCATACTCACACAGAAATTCCAGCCACCTACTTTGTCTAGCATTTAAGGTCGGGTGATCAAACAAATATTTCAGACTGTTGTGGTCTGTTCTCAATTCAAATCTCCTTCCCATGAGGTAATGTCTCCATTTCCTCAGAGCGTGAATGATTGCTGTCAACTCCAAATCATGAGTGGCATAATTCGTTTTGTGCTCTTTCAGCTTCCTAGACTCATAATAGATTACAAATCCATTATGACTGAGAATTCCTCCCAACCCTTCTTTACATGCATTTGTGCACACCACGAAATCCACATTTGGATCTGCAATCCTCAAAATTGGAGTGTTGGTTAACAACTACTTCAATCACTGGAAACTATTCTCACACTCTTCAGTCCACTGAAACATTTTCTCCTTCCTTTGCAAGGAAGTGATAGGGTGAGCTATCTTTGAGAATCCTGTGATAAACCTTCTGTAATAGCCTGCCAAACCCATAAAGGATTTAACTTCCGCCACATTCCTTGGCACTGACCATTCTCAGATGGCTTCAACCTTCTCAGGATCCACGGTGATCCCTTCCTCTAAAATAATGTGCCCCGAGTAATGGATCTGCCTTTGATAAAATGAGCAGTTTCTCAATTTGGCATACAGTTGGTGTTCTCTCAACACTTGTAGCACCATTCTTAGGTGTTGTTCATGGTCTTCCTCTGACTTGGAATACACCAAGATGTCATCCAGGAATACTATGATAAACTTGTCTAAATAGTCCCTGAATACACCATTCATTAAGCACATAAAAACAACAGGTGCATTTGACAGTCCAAACGACACCACTGTGAACTCATAATGATTGTACCTTGATCTAAAGACGATCTTGCTGATGTCCTCCTCCTTTATTCTTACTTGGTGATATCCTAATCTAAGATCTATCTTCGAAACTATTTTCGCACCCTTCAATTGATCGAAAAGATCATCGATCCTCGACAAAGGATACTTGTTCTTGACAGTTACCTTGTTCAACTGTCGGAAATCAATGCACAGCCTCAACATCCCATCCTTCTTCTTCACGAACAGGACCAGGGCACCCCAAGGTGACACACTGGGGTGAATTTACCCCTTTTTTAGAAGCTCTTCAAGATGTAATTGCAAATCTTTCATCTTTGGTGCACTCATTTTATAAGGAGCTTTCGAAACTAGAGTTGCTCCAGACATCAAATTTATAGAAAAATCAATGTCTCTCTTCGGAGGTAGTCCAGGTACCTCCTAAAATACGTCCTTGAACTCTGTGAGTACCTCATGGTCTCCAATATTTGAGACTTCATATTTAGATGCTTCCTCCACACGGGTTGCAAGTAATTGAAAACCTTTCCTGTAACACTTCTTCAATTGCATGGATGGGATTTCTCTAACAGCCACATCCCTGGGAATTCCTTGGACTGTTTTCTGATTTCCTTCCTCATCCAGGCATGTAAACCTCTTGTTATGATAGTCTAGAAGGGCATGGTTTTGGTCCAACCAGTCCATCCCAATTCAGCAGTTGTAAGAACCTAAAGGCATAATATTCAATTCATCCTTCATGCTCAATCCATTCATGTCTATAGAACAAGACTTAATCAACTCAGTGACCTTCCTCTTGGTTCCTATAGCCAACTACACTAACCAAGACTTTTCATGTTTGCTTCTTGATAAATGAAAACTTTCCACCACCCTAAGATCTACATAACTATGGCTAGCCCCTGAATCAATTAAAATAATGAATGGTTGGTTGTCAATCATACCTTCCACTTCAATCATGTGCGATTGAAATTCAGCTTGTTTGTTGTCCAGGGCTGCATAGATCCTTGGCATTCTACTGCACATGTCTTCCACTGTTTCAGCTTGTTGAATAGTATGGACAGCTCTTGCTTTGCCATTTTTGTGGGGACAATCCCTGTACTTGTGGTTCCCTTTACAAACCCAACACTGAATGGGCATCTGTCTCTACCTTTGTTCCCCCACTTCAACCATTCTCAGCTCTCTAAATGATGGATGTCCTTGAGGATTATTTCTAAAAAAGGGAGGCTTGTTTCTCTTCTGCCTATGTTCCTTCTTAAACTTCCTCTGGTCATCCCAAGCCTTCTGAAAGGTAGGCTTGTCTCTTTGTTGTTCATATAAGCATTTATCCCTTCTTATTGTTTCTTCCATAGTGTTAGGATCATCATACTAAATCTTGTTACCAATGGTAGGTGGCAGTCCACTCAGATACCTCTGAATCTTGACAGCCTCATCTTTGATGAATGGAACATACTTCAGTAGTTCCAAGAAACTTCGTTCGTATTCATCAATGGTCATGTTGCCTAGCTTGAGTTCTAAGAACTCCTTCATCTTTCTATCATAGTATCTTTTAGTTAGGTATTTCTTCTCGAAATACCTCTTGAACTCCTTCCAAGTGATATCTTTCTCACTAATGTGTTGCACCTACACAAACTGATCCCACCACATGGATGTTTTTCCTTTCAAATGATACATTGCAATTCTTCCTTCTACATGAGAGGAATAATTCTACAATTGGAAATATTTCATCATGCCAAGAAACCATGTTTCGGCATCTTTCTCCTTCTTATGTTCTCCATAAAATGTAGGAGGCTTAATCTTATTCATCTTCCCTTTCAATTCATCCATCCCAGATCTCCTATGCTTTCTGGTAGGAGATGGGCTTGAACTATTGTGTGCTTCCTTACCAGAATGCTTTGGGGAGAAACGATGATGTCTGATACCACTCCTCGATCTTCTTTTTCTCTCAGGGGTCCTAACACTTCTTGATCTTCTTTTCCTCTCAGGGGTCCTGTGACTCTCTATATTGGTTGATTCACTCCCCTTCTCCAATTTCCTCTCTATTCTTTCCAGGCTCTTCCACATATTTAAGTTGAATTCACCTTACTGATCCTTGACCCTCATGAGCTTTCGGCTATCAGCTCGGTGAGCCTGGGAATCCTTCTACAATCCTTCAATGACTTTCATTATATTCCCTTCTTTATCCAATTCTCTTATGTGCCCATTAGAGTTCAATCCTTCTACTCCCAGGTTGACATTCCTTCCTACCCTTTCGTCCTCTGTTTCGGAGGAAATATGCACTTCTTCCAATCCATACTCGACGTCAGTTTTTGGTTGTCCTGACACTTGTTGAACTCTTCACACACAACATGTAGTCAAACGAAGTTTGTCAGGCCTTAAACCCTTGACAAAATCACAATATTCATAAACCAACATGAGTGAGAAAATGTTTTGACTTCATAAATGTTTCTAAGCTCTGACGACTCTGCAAATTTTGGGACTTCGAGACTTTTGGCTTTGGGGTTTTGGTACATGAGGCTCTCACACTCGCTTTTTGGTTTTGGGTCTTCAGTACCTGGGATTTCATGATGCAGTGACTCCCAACCTCTTTTCACTCCAACTCCCAAATTCCAAAATTCTGATTTACTTTACTCTCTGGGCTCGCAGTACAACTGTCGCCCTTAACCACGGTGGCATGTGGCATGTTTAGGAGGGTCCACATCACCTTCGGTGATGTCATAAGGTCCCACCATTCTCACCTGTCTTCTCGAATCACTGGCATGTGGTGCACATCCATGTGTCCACATCCATTCCAATTGAAAATCCAATGGTTAGACTTTTCTTGGATCTACTGCGCAGAGCCTTTCGGTGTTTTGGGGTTTTTGGCATCGAGAGTTCGTGCATCTTCACCTCTCGAACTTTTGTTTGCCAAAATCCTAAAATTATGGTCTATTCTTCCACTTGATCCGAAGATCACTTACGATCTACAATGTAGATCGTTTCAGGATTTTGGGTTTCGCTATTTCGCGACTTGCGAAAACAAGGGTTCTTGCCCTTGGGTTTTTCAGGTGCTGAAACATCGACCAACAACCACGTTTTCCCTAATGGAAGGTCCTGATGAATTAGGGGTTTTGCGTATCATGATTTCCATGTTCCTGTGCAACTTGAAAGGGTTTTCAAACCCTGCGCACGTTTTCCAGATCTGACGGTCACAAGGGTTCTCCTTTTCCCTGAACATATCCTATGGCTCCAACACTTCTGGTGTGTATTCCTCTCTCCCTGTGGCTAGATTCCACCCCGAATGTGGTTTCATAACACCGCTACACCTCCTGAGCTTGGTAACACGGTCAAGTAACTCCTTGACACTCAGGAGCATTCAAAGGTCCGAAATTGGTCCTCCAGACATAATTTCTCCTCAAACCCTCGGTCCAAAGACCACTCAATTGGCCCATCTAGGCTTGGATTCGAAACCTTGGCTTTGATATCATTATATAACACCCCCATTCCAGGCCGGGCAGGTGCTACTTCGTGGAACAAAAATCTCATACTTAATTCTATATATAAGACATGCGTTTAAGCAAATGAAACACATTTAAACTCAGAGTAAATATAAGAATTACTGCTATTATAAATAATCAATGGCTTTAACATTAATTTGTATGCACAACAGAATACATGATAAATATAAATACAGAGACATGAAGAAATGTAATTAAAACATCATCTGGTACTTATCTTTGAAATGGTGGTAATTCCACCAACCACGTGCAGGCCTTCCATGAACCTCCCAACCGTAGACCACGTTGCTCATCAAGATCAATAGTGGGTCACCCATGAGCTAGGACTAAGCTCCACCCCAAGGCAAGGAATCCTAGGCTAGGCTGAGGTTACAGGGAAAACAACACAGAACAACTGGAAGGATTCTTCCCAGGATGCCATCTTACACCCACTACTCCCAGACTCTCATTCCCCACATGCCTGCTCCACCCCTGGAGTATACACCTTATATGTCACCTAGACAGTCCTTTGGTTGCTAACCTCCCTTACCTTGGGTTTCATTAACAAGCCGGATTAGGAATTCTTAGAGCCCAAAGCTGGTGCTGGACACTCTCTGGAAGAAACCACTTCTCAACAAACTCTCTCACCTGGAAAGAGTTGCTCACAGGCCTAACAACCTACCTCTTCCAACAACAATCACCTCCCTCACCTGGAGAGAGGTTACACATAGGCTCAACACATACTTACAATAGCCAGTAAGCCACACACAGTCTATCACTGCATGGCCACAATAGCCAACTGGGAAAACAAACACGGGATTCCCAAATAGGCTCCGCAATCATGGGATAGAATCACATTTTTGGTTTTTGGATTTCACCAAGTGTACAAAGATCCCACACATAGGCTCAAACTGTTTAGACAGAGGTTGTATTGGCTATCTCATAAATCAACACAGGCTTTTTGGCTTTCAGGGATGCACCAAGGTATTCTTGCAGAGGTTAGATCGTTCACGTTCAGACGGTCGGGTAGAATGGAGGTGGAACCCCCATCACGGCTCAACTCAGCAGTTTTATCTGCATGCACTTGGGTTGACACTTGTCACCCATGAAACTGCATGCATTACATTAGCATGCATTCCTCCCCATTTGGAAGTCACTTTCCATTCCAAAAAAACTTAGGATAAAACATATATTTCACATGGTCTTTTTGGAATAATATTAAAATATTATTCCCAAGGACTTAAGCCCCTAGGCTCAACACTTAGCCCCTCTTCCCACCTTCTAGCCCCTAATCCCTTTCCCACTCTGTGGAATTTTAGTCCCCCATCACTCATTCATCGTGGTTGGTCTGCACGTGGCGGTGTTTATAATTTTATTAATGTTCTACATAGATACATGTACAAAATCAGGCTCTTGGCCTTCAACACTTAGGCTCTCTGGCCTAATAATCACATAAGCCCACCAACTTATATTAACTTGGCTCACTGGCCTATAAAACATAATTACAATTCATTTCATAAACATGATTTACAACAGGGCTCATCCTTGGGGACATTACACCCGGCTTGCAGCCCAAACGAGCAAAAGAAATAAACAAAGGATCATATGTAGAAGAATAAATGCGCCAAAAATAGGTGATAGAAAAATCTTATGTTATTTTAGAAGAAGAACGAAATGGTAAGGAAAAGGTATGAGATCCAGGGATGTCTGTTTTTCGAACAAGTATCACTAAAGTGCCATGACAGTCTCATAACTATTTCGCCTGACATGTCATTAAAAGAACAACTTCTTACTCTGGGTCCTAAAAGTTTCACCCAGATAAAATAAGAGGTAATTAAAATAAGTCGAGGGACTAAAGCGTCTCCGCGAAAGGGTTCCAAGAGTCGGGTTTAATCCATGACCCCTGTTTTTTGATTTCCAAACCTTTCTTCATCGCCCTTTTTCTGTCCTTGGATTTACCTTCTTAAAAATCCAAGCACCTTGTTGGGTTTCCTACAGGGGAAGAAGAGGTTACGTTGTAGCTTTGGAAGCTAGAAAATAGACCTTGGAAAGTAAGTCGGTCCTCATAAACTCCTCAGTCTCCTACTAAACAAAGTTATGCGTAGGATTGATCCTGGCTCTTCTAGGTTTTTTAACAGTCTTCGAAGGATTGAGGCTTTCTCAAAGGAAGGCCCTTGGAAGTAATTTTTCCCCTTTTCCCTATGGGTTGAGGTGTTTTGAAAGTTAAGAGAAGGTTGGTCTCGAGTAATAAAAGCAAGTTGACAGACCTCCACTACGAATATTACACAGAAATCATCCCTGGTATGCCTTTTACAAACTAATTGCCCCCACTTCGTGTTTTAAAAAGTAAAATATAAGACAGATGGTGAAAGGAAATTCATATTTGATCGCCCCCATCTAGTCCAAGAAGATGATGAAATGAAATTCATAAATGATTGCCCTCATCTCATCATTTAAATGCATAATTACGATTTGAAGTGGTGAAAGGAAATTTAGTAAAAAAAGGGCTAGATAACTTCACAGGGGTACTGAACAGGCTCACTAGTAGTGAAGCAATATCTGAGATATAAGTAAGGTTTTCATATGTATTTTTCACTATACTCTGGTAACCAGCCTTTTCGAAACTGAATCTGCATCCCAAGTTCAGACAGGACCCCCCACCCGATTAAAAGCATGAAATTTACTTCGTTTGATGCAAGCCAAAATACACAGGATCTATTGAATTTCCTAGGACTGTTTTGATTATCTTAAAGAAGACCTGAATTCAGTATAGAGAAGGAGAAAGTCATCGAAAGGGCTGCAGCTGAGTTTAGAACACCATTGAATGTTGAAAAGTTTTTCAGAGGTAAGGAAAAAATCTCTTTTTCCCTTTGTATCCCCTTCCTAAAACAAGTTTCGTAGAAATAAACCAATGACTCCATTTACCCAATACAGGAACGTGATCTACTGTTCTTCCCATCTCACAGGAATATGGGATCCCTAGTTGGAGCCTATGTTGGAGACGCCTTTTACAAGTGTTGAAATGTAATTCTTGAAATCAAAAGTTTACCCTGACATGCGAAGTGGTGATAGACGCTATAGTCCTAAGTCACTGTCGCCTAACCTTTAAGTGAGTCTATCACTTTTATTACCTCATGCTATCATGCTTCAAGAGTTACAAATTGTAAGGTTTCCAAACTCCGATGTGCGAAGTCGTGAAACAGTTTTAAATTTTTATGTAGGTTAGTGTCACGGGTAATTCACTTTAAACCCTAGTTGAGCATCGTCGGGGTTTTGCGACTCAACGATTTCTCTCCCAAAAAACTATACCTTCATAGTCCCGAGTCAAAAAGTCACGATTTCTATTAATTAAGCGTGGGTTAATTAAGAACCTAAGCCAGATCATGACTTTTTAACTAAATCGTGCCATCGTGATTTTGGGTATTTTGTATTCCAAGACTAGGAACAAAATTACACGACATGGCGAAAGCCGAAAAGAGGTTTCGAGAGTTGAAGGTTCAAAGTTAAACAAATTAAATTAATTAATTAATTCCTTAAAGGGCCTTTAACGTACATAGTCCACATTTGAGTTTTTTGAATGTTTCCACATTTCTTTATTACCACAAATCTTTTAAACATTTATGGCATTGATTTGAACCTTGATGAGTTATTGGAAAATAAGATCTCATCTCACGCCTAAATCTTTCCATTAAACGATTTGATAGTTATGTTAGCAAGGACTCAAGCAAAGTTGAAAGATTAAAGCTAAGGGGTTTGTTTCATTATTTCAATCTTATTTCTATTTTGTGTGCAGATATTTTTCATCAGGATAACTTCTGTCTGTATTCACAATTCTTACTACAGGTGATCTATGTACAAAATTCTCTTTTATGGCTCCACGAAAGGCATTCAAGGCGGCTGCCGAAAGTCCAGGTCAAGGATCTGATGTTGTTTCTGATACTTCACCCTGAAGTATTCATACTATCAAAACCTGGACATACATCTCCGACATTCTTTAGTCCGAATCAGTGAATTGTTCAAATGATTCCAGCGATAATGAGAAGGATGATTTGGCCACTATACAAAATTGTCATTCAAGAAAAGATGCACAAAATAGCGGCAAGGCCATGACTCCTTCCTTATTATGATATGATCATATGGGCACTAGACCCTGTGGATATCCCAACCAAGACTATTATCAGTGAACAAAAGGTGATGGTTGGGACTTTTAGACCGGAACATTTGTAGGCAATGTATCAGCTGTCACCCACACCAAACTTCATGCACAATGCTGAATTTTTGGAAGGGTTCAAGGAGAAGGAATGCGAGCAATATGGCAAGAAATTGTCTGATATAATCAGGGATTAGGTTTTACACCCCGCAAAATTCAGGGCAGACTCTAATGGAATTTATTCAGTCTCCTTCTTAGAGCCACCATTCAGGTATATAGCAATTATGGCTTGTAGGTTGTATGGAAGGGAGGACACCACACATTTCTTTCTCCCGTGGGTGCCTCTGATTCATAGTCACTGAAGGTCTCTCTTTCGACTGGGACAAACTGTTGTCGGACATTTTAACCAGTTGAGTTACCGAATATCGAGTGTAGAAGGTGAGTGGGAAAGCAAGTACATTTTCATGTCTGCCTACATCATGGATTCCATTTGTTTCTTGACGCCTTTCCCTCTAATGAGCTAGAGTTGGACTCCATCTAATGTTGAGCCCATCCATGTCTATCACTTGAAAATTTGGGAGGATAAGGCCACATAATTCATATATGAGATTTTCAATTGGGTAATGGTACCGATTCATGTCTCCATATTTGGTAACCCACTGCCTAGGATTTCAGATAGCATCGCCTCCAACTTGAGTAGTGTGGCTAACTGGTATGTAGAAGCATAATTTTCATACATAAGGGTTTTCGGCACCTCTGTGCCCCCATATGCTCTACCACTATTCGTGTCGGATAAGCTGGTATGCCATGAAATCGCCAGGAAAACCGTGCTCGGTGGCATAAGCAAAGAGCTTAAAGGTTTTTCGAAGAAGGTATGGCTGCCCTTTCCTATTCATTTTAATATGTATTCTTTATTAGATTTTGGACATGCCAAAGCTGAGGCTACGACCTTGGAGGAATTTAAATTTGTTAATATCAGTTTAGGAGACATGACCCACATAAGGTCATGAGTAATCACATGGCGAGTTGTGGCCTAAAAAGATACGAGCATGAGCACTGACCTCATGATGACATCTTCCGAGGTGCAAGATCCTATGTCGAGGTTCTGAGCCAGATTCAAGCCCTGTTGCCTAGGGATAGGGCTGATCTTTTCAAGTTTCAGGAACACCGACATAGCTGCCTTCCCTCATTTTTACAGGGTAATAACCCACAGACCGCAGATGCACAACAAATGGGAGCCAAAGGTGCAAAGGACTCGAGTCCTAGCAGAGAAAAGGATCAAGGGAAAACCAAGGAGGCTGGAACCTCAGAGCTAGGAGCCGAAGGCCCCCAGAAGCAGGAAGGAAACCTTGAAAAGGGCACGGCAGGCAAGCAGGTCCAAGGCCAAGCGAAGATACCTTCACGGGGATTAGGTGGGTCACTTTCTCTCATGCCAAATGAGTCAATTACAGAAGTCACCCGAAACAAACATCCAAGCAAATCAACAATCCAATTTCTATTGTCACACCCTTGCAATTCATGCAGGGGAATCCTGATAAGGGATGGATTTTCAATGAAGAAGTGATGCCTATTTCTGTAGAAGAGCTTCCTCCCAACGAATTTTTCTTTGAAAAGAAAAGAAAGGCCATGGTTAGGCAAGGATTTTATCAAAAAGAGGGCGCAGTATCTAAAAAATTTAAAATCATGACAGATGGGAGGGCCACGAAAGAGGAAACATTTGCAGAGGAGATAGACGGGATGCTAGTGGCTTATGCTAGAGCCAAGCAATAATCGGTTTGGACTTTGACAGCCCAGTTGAAATGAAAGAACCTCCTGATCAGTAAATTGGAAGCTAAGGTAGCTACTGCCAAAGAGAATGTCAGGGATGAGGTGAGTAGGAGCCTTGAGGAAGCTCGAACATTCAACCTATGTGAAATCAAGAAACTCAGGTCCAACCTCGAGCAGGTGTGCCAATCGACACAAACTAGCCAAACAAAGGTAAGCCAACAAGGGAAACAGATTATAGAGTTGTAGTTGAAATTGGAGGTGGCTGAGAAGAAGGTTGTAGACATAAAAATGTTCAGATCACAGGCCACCAAAATCCTACATAAGGTACTTACAACTCAACAAAACTTGTTGGAAAAGGTGAGAACCATTCAAAACCATTTCCGAATGAAAGAGCAGATATTAGAGAACATTTATTCTAGAGAAAGATAAGTCGGGGAAGTGCGGGTCACCTTCCAGGATGTTGTTATAGCTACAACAAAGCTAGATATGGCCAACACCTCAAAATTATCCATCATAGATCAAACCAGAGGTGATATCCCACTGAAGGTCTCGGAGCAGAAGATATCGAAAATCAGGGGGAGAGCTAACGAAGTAAAGAATTTTTGTGAGGAAACGTTCTCTTTAATAAGTAAATGTTTGATAAATCTTGATAAGGAGAGCAGTGTTGGGACATTGGGCAAAATTAATATAGCTAAACATATGTTGGACATCCAAGAAATCATGGAGGAGCAGCAAGTGGAGATATCCCAAATCAACCAAGTTGATATGACCCAAATGGACAAATGGCTAGTACAGCCAAATTTACAATTATGCTCCATCATCACAGAGGACCGACAAGTGGGAAAGAGTTTACCACAACTAGCGAAGAATTTTTATACTCTTGAAGCAAGCGACCAAGTAGAGCCTTCTAGGTTGATAGCCCAGTTGGTGGAGAGGTGCATCACTTGCACTGAGGAGGCAAAAGGGCAGGATTCTAGTGTCAAATAATGACAGATGTCTTCGTGTTCTATTTTTTGAACTCGAAAAGAAAGGTAAGGAAGGTGCTCTACTCGCAGGAAGGAGGACAAAGACAAAGAAGTGAAACGCATAAATTTCCCATTTTGTAACCGAAAACTGCTAGAACGATTAAGATTATAGCATTTACAAGTTTCTATAAATATGCATTTTGAAGTGAGAATAAGGGTTGGACCTTTCTTGGCCGATTGTAATAGAGACTTTATCTCTTTTGAAAATTAATACAAAGCAATTTGAAGATTACTGATTCGTGAAGACTGAGTTATGAGTTTTGTTTTCTCTATTATATTATGTTAAGTTTCATTTCACATATATATTTCTGATGAATGCTTAGCTACAATTTAGTGAAACTTCTACTGTGGTGATCAACTTTTATTTGTCTAATCACTTGCAATTTTTCCTCTGTATTGGCTATCAGCAGGTACAAGACTTGTGAACTTTTTAGATCTCTTTATTTTATGCTTCGTCGGATTACTTCTTGCCTTTTTCTTCTTCTATTTACAGGATGAGATTCTCCCTTGATAGGAGCCTCGCATTGTCGACTGCTTAATGTTTTCTCACATTTCATACATGATTCTTTAAAAAGTTAACTCAGTTATGGGAGAAGGCCTTTGTTTTGTGTTCTATCTTAATATTAGATTTTGAAAGTTCTCTTTTATACGGTTAAAGAAAAATTTGAAGTGGCATTTTAAACCTCGAACATTCTTTTCATTTTCTTTTCTTCCATGGATGTGCCCTTTGCAAGACAACCCAATATCGAACCTGACCTATCAAATCAAACCAGCATCGCTTTGAACCTATTCGACACCATACTTAAAAACACCATCACCCGGGTCGAAATCGAACGTTCATGGGCCACAATTGAATGGGATATAAGCATCTAGGAACATTTGGAAACAAGATAGAGACAACCTAGAAATCATCCTTAGCTCCCCTTTTCCCAAAGGTTGTTTTTTCCCCTTTTTATCTTTTTACTCACTTCTGGATGCCTAGACCTTGTACATTTTAGCCTTAAGTACAGACTCTGGAACAAAAAACCCTAAGACCATCACCTTAAAAATTCATACATCTCTTCTTTAAGTCAACAATAGTAGAGTTATTGAAGGCCCAATCAATTCCCAATAGCACGGGGTAAGGGAAATTGTCATTAACTATTTCAATTACCTCGAAATCTGTAAATGTTCTTACTCCATCGATGTCCACAGGGACATGCTCCAATTGCCCAAATGGGCTGACAGCTTGCTTATTAGCCATGCAAATCTTGATAGGGGAATAGATCAACTTCAGTTTTCCCATTTGTGCCCAAGTTTGCTTCGTCATGACATTGACCTCTGGCTTTAGGTCGAGGACCACATAGTCTATCTCATACTCTCCTATTTGAGCGTTCAAATGTAATTCCTTGTCCTTCTCTTCTTACCAATTTGGTGTACTTCCCTATTCAGCAAGTGGTCTATCTGTCCTAGCTCATATTGTCTGATTAGATTATGTAGCTCTTGTACAACGTTTTCATCCTGAATCAATTTAATACAAGTGTATAGAAATTCCATGAGCTTGCTTACCTCTTTTCCTTCTCCTGGTGAAGCAGACTGATCAAATGCCAGAGGAATTCCATATTCTTTCACTTCTGGTCTTGTCTTTGAGTGAGAACCTTGGTTTCCTCTTAATTCTTTTCTAGCTTCCTCAAACATCTATCTTTCTTTCTTTGCATCAAAAGTTTGGGTCTTCTCTGTAGCTTTCTGGATTCATGAATATTCTATAGTCTTCCCTTGTGTCATTCTGTCTTCTCCTGTAACAATGCCTCCTCTGGTTATAACAACAACTCTAGGTTCTTCTCCACAAGGTTCAACATAGATCAATTGCACTTGTGGGTTTTGCTGGGGTCCTTGTCTTTCCTGAAGCTTAGCTAGTAGTACAGGACAATATTCTATAACATGGTCAAGCGAGCTAAAATATATGGAAGTAGTACAAGGGTTATGAAAATCCCTTTAAGGTGTCCTAGTTGTGTGCAGTTATAACAAATGATCTGTCCTCGAGCTCGACTCATTCCTCCTCCTCGTCCTCTTCCTCTAAATCCACGGCAAGGATTGAAGTTTCCTCTACCTGGAGAGTTGTATTGCATAGTGTTTTCTTCTTGTTGTACATAACCTTGGATCTTATATATGTCTCTTGACCTTTCATGCATGAGATCATAATCCCTACAATCCCTATCATCATTCCCTACAGACTTACATAATGTAGAGTACAAATTTGTAGGTGTCTGAACATACTTTTGCATATAATAGAACTCACCAGTACAATGTTTGTTTCTACATACCTCGCACCAGGGTAAGGTGACTTGCTTCAAGGGGCTCGGAGTTCCAAAAGCCAATTATTCATTGAATAGAGGGCAGTGTTCCTTGTCATGACCTTCTAATCTATATCTAACACACCAAATGTCTTCTCTTTTGTCTTTTCCCTTGTCTTTCTTCATATCTTCGACCTGTAGAGACAAACTAGTTAGATGACTCAAGATCTGGCTCATACCTAAGTTGGATTCTCCCATAGGGGATGATTCAAGCTTCATGGTGATCTCCAATGCCTCAGCCTATGAAGCAATCTTCTGTTGCATGAGGGGAACTCTAATGTGTGGTAGAAGGGAAACAATGAACCATTCCTTGTTCTGCCCATCTGGGATCTAAAAATTTAATCGGCCTATTAATGTCTCGAATCTTTGATTGAATTCCCACACAGGTTCAGCCACCTTCTACTTGATCTCTTTCATCTCTATGATACATTGGGATTCTGACTTAGGTTTCTTAAATTATGCAATCAGTGCATTCTTGGTCTGATTCAATGGATTAGGCTGTGCAATTCCTTGGAAAATCATGTACCAATTCAGTTCATGATCTCTAAGAGTTATCCTGAACTGGGTTCTTTTGACATCTTCATCTGTGACATTCTTAATGTTCCATACAGCTTCACATAGAAACTAGTGTTGATCGGGATCTTCAAATCCATATCCCCTAAAGATAGGGAGTCTCATCTCATCTTTCATAGATCTTCCTAGGGTTCCTAATTGAATATGTGGTGGGATACTATGGACAGTGCTTTGGACACTCTGGTGACTGGGATTACTCTAGTTTCTTAAGACTGAATCAAGAGGGTGATTAATAATACTTACTTCAGCAGTCTACACAGTCCCTGAGGTTTCTGGATCATCCTGGTAAATTTCTTCAGCTTCCCCTTCCTCTCCTTTAGTAGGTTCCAAACATTCTTCGTCTGTTAGATTTGCCTCTTCTCCACTATAGAAACCCTCTTCTCTATAGTTTTTCTTGAACAGGCTCTCAAGGTGAACCCCTCGGAACACTCTTCCACTGCGTGTATGTCCAACTTATGTGTCATTGTCATTGTCTGAATTATTGAACATTAGCTTTTCTAGATCCAACTAGTCTATTGTATATTCAATATGTTCTTTTAATGCAATAACATCTTGAGTCTCAACTTCAAGAATTGTAAAAAATTTCCTTTGGGTCCCTTGAAGAAATATCTTTCAACTTGGTTGTACAACTCTACTCTGTCAACAACAAACTCTGTGATGTATCCTCCATTGGTACTATCGAACCAGTGATATGTTGCTCATGATATGGTGTTATTAGCTTTCTTGACCTTCTTGATAAACTCGAACATCCAAACCACAAGAAGTCTAGATTGGATCTCAAACTGGGTATTGGCTAATCTAGCTAGCCACTCATATAGCTCCCGATGGATCCCTCCAAAGAATATCCTGTGTATGTCAATAAAAATATATCTTCTATCCACTTTTGAGTTTCTGTCTTCGATGGAAACCAACTTGAAATTCCCTTAAAAACATTCATGTCCTAGCAACAGAACCATTTTTTGGCACAGGGGAAGACCTAGGGTTCATCTCAAAGAGTACACCAACAATCCCTAGCTACTAGCCCTTTCGACAACACCTGCAGAGCAGATGCAGTCTCACCCGAAGCAGCTATGAGGGGGTTGCAGGACAGAGATGTATTCAACCAAGGGGAATATCAAGTGGATCTAACACAAGAACAACACAACATTCATATATCACTTATCATCTTGATCTACTCCATGCATCTATTAGATCTACCTTAGCAATTCACTAACAGTATATGAAGGACAAATACAAAATACCAATCATGCACAACACAAAATATACATGGTTCACCCTCTCTCTAGGGCTATGTCCATAGAACTGTGCTATATTATATTGATGTAAAGCATACACTTCTTGTCTGTACTCTTAGATAGAAAATCTTCTCTTCTCCCCTCTTTCTCTCCCCTCCCTACGCACCTAGCTGCAGGGTTGATCTTCGCACCCAGCTGAAGATATTACAATTCTGAAGGCTCTTGTACTCAACACTTCTCTCTCTCACAACACTCTTCTCTCGACCAACTCGATATAAATAGTAACAATAAAAACACATCAACCCAAAGTACCAACCAAAAACACCAACACAACCTAGGCCCTTTAGACCTCTATTTATACATTACAATCATTCATCGACATCCTTAGGCCAAAACCTAAGTGTCCAAAACCCTAGTTACCAAAACCTTAGGTGTCTAAAACCCTAGGTCAACTTGACCCATGTTTTCAGGGCTTCACCAACCTGTCTTTCCTTCCTTCTCACACGGTGCTCCAAAGCATCCAATGGTGGATTTTTCCACTCGCCAACCTATCCATGATCCTTCTTCCTTGCTTATCTGTCATCCCCGGTATCCTCTTCCAACGAATTTCTTCCTCGGGATTCGCTCCATCTTTTCTGCTCCTTTGCTCACTTCAACTTAGTATCAGTTATTGTGCCTTCCGCAAAGTTCACTTTTTCCCTTTTCTTCCTTGTTCTTCGCTTCCTTCCATAACCAAGGGCCAACAAGTCATATAGAAAAAGTACAGAATGAAAAGTTGATGGATTGAGAAGCAGTGTTCCCATGCAAATATCAGAGGAATAACATTGACACACTTTTCGAGCAGGGATATATTCATTACAAGTTCAAGAATGTATTGTAGATTGATGGACATATTTGATTCAGTCTGAGAAACATGAATATGTGATGATCAATTGTAGTAGAGAATCCTTCATAATAGTATAGTGATAAATGGGTCAACATTGTGGACAATTGAGTAGCAAAGTTATGGAAAGTTTGTGACATACATACATAGATAAATTTATGATATCATTGGAAGGTCTATATAGATAAATTACAGAGAGATATATTTACAATTGGAATCAGTGGAAACAGTGGACAACTGGAATAAGTTAGTCTTAAGAAGACAAGCAGTGAAAGGAATAACAAAACATGGAAAGAGAAACCTTAAACATAGGCTATATTATTAGCGGGACATTGTTGAATAGTATAGTCATTGATGTCTAAAGATTTGAAGTCAAGAAATCTTGAATTCTTTTTATATATATCAGAGAATTACAAGAGGAAGCACCAATGGACAAGAAGCACTACAAGAGAGGAAAGGAAGAGTATGCATGAAGTCCAAGTCAAGAGGAGATAAATCATCAGAGAAAGAGATAAGGAAATAAATATTAGAAGCATGCAAATAGGGGGAGACATACTGCCAAGGGGAGTTATCCTTTTTCCCATGATTTCAAATGGATAGAAAGAGACAGATCAAAAGAGAAATATTCAAGCACATGAATTCAGAGAAGGATTTTTCAAAGAAGGTATATGTTGGTTGTGGAGCCTGATTATATTCCTGATTCAAAGGTATTTTGTTTTCATCTGTGTTTATACCCCATCAAGTATTTACACCCTATAATTATGTACACTCTTCCACGCGGAGGAGTGCAGAGGGGGGTTACCATATATTGTAATTTCATTGTAAATATGGACCATTGATTATAAGGTCGCAGATCTAATGGTAGAAGTTATGTTAGGGTTTTTTTCCCTAGAAGGCAACCCTCTCTTATGAGGGAAATGTATTGCGGCTATGCAGGATAACGAATATTGTATTCTGAGATAGGAGACTGTGAGAGAAATAAGAGGAAGTTACAAGGGGTTTGTTGTAGGTTGTATCCCTTCATTTGTTGGATAATAATAAAGGAAGGACTTGGCAATTTCTCTGGTGGACGTATCCCACACTGGGTGAACCACATAAATCTGTGTCTCTATTGTATTTTGTATCTTATGTGTTTTTTTTCTGCATTTATTTTATTTTATTGCTCCACGGTCCTATTTTTCTAACAGTATACTTTCATGGGGAGTCACTCTTTGTTATTGATATCAAAGAGAAGAGGAACTTGGAAAGAAACATGTGAAGAGAAATAAAAAAAAGCATGAAGATAGGAGGAGAAGCCCCAAGGATATATACCCTTTTTCATTGATTTCAAAGAGGGAGATAAACAATGAGAGAAAAAATGAGAGAAACATTGATGAAGAGCGATGGTAACAAGGGGATCATGAGTATTGGAGTATGAGTGTTGCCATCAATGCCAAATAGGGAGATTGTTCGACAGTTGGTTTGGATAGTTGGTTGTAATTAATGTCAACCCTTGGAGCATTCCATATACCCCATAGTTGTGATCAATATTTATGGTAATTAGTTTTCATTGATGTCAAAAAGAGTGGTTGATTTCAATAGATGTGATGGGTGCATTTGATGAAGTCTACATGAATCCCTAAAGGTGTGGTCATGAGACCTAAAGTTGTTTGAGGAATAAGTACATGAAGGAAAATTCAAATGCAGGTAACCCACTCTTATATGGATAGTCCCCATCATGTCATTTCCAATGGTAGGTGGTACGCCACATGGTTCCTCTTGGTTAGGGAGATATTCCCTCATGAAGTTGGAAGCCTCGAATAATGCTTAAGAAGCCCCTAATTGGTTACATGTCAATTAATGAAAGGGTTAATTGGTTGTAAAAATAAACTATTAAAGTAAGGAAAGATGTTAGAAAAAGTATAAATACACCACAATAATTCTATCATAGGTACACACACACACACACACACACTATTGATTATCTATCTTGTGAAGAAAATTTTCTCTATTGGAGAATCTGAGGTTGAGTCTGAAATAGAAAGTCTAATGTTGTGAAGGAAGGTCGAAGGTGAAAATCTTGGATTTGTAGAAAATGTGAGTAACCCTAGTTTCTGAGGTGTCCAAGGGTTACCAATCAGAAGTTGATCCAGATTTGGATCTAGGAGCTTGATGGGGCTCAGAAAGGCCTAAAAAACAATGTCTCATAATGGCTTCAAAACAAACGTGTGTGTAGGCCTTGTCGATACGAAGCCAACAGAACTTGAACAGGCTCAAAACAACATTGTATGCTCCTGATATCCCATTTTTTTCATTTTCCTAAATAGGCAAAAAGTAAGCAGGTCAACATGCAAAAAAAAGAGTCAATGTTGACGTCGGCATGATGTCATGCTGACATAGCATTGAGACACGTGGCATCACAGTGACAGACTGACTGGGAAGATGACAGATCCATTCAGATGTTGACAAGTGGCACTTTTCAGGAAAATGAAGAGGTGCAATGTGGCCCAGATGTGGGCTGCCACATGGCACACTATCATTAGATGGTTGGTTAAAATGTTTTGGAGCTCATTCGATTCGACCCCATTACCTCTTGGTATAACAACGCCTTGGGAAAGGTCCAATAAAAAACATGTTGAAGGTGGTACTTGTTAATACAAACCCCCTTTGTAATATATAAAGTGCATTGTATATTGTGTGGAGGCAGAAGGGGGTTGGGGATAATCCCCAGCCCGCGGACTTACCTTTTACATAGCACCACAAATTTAAGGGCGCGAGCTCCACTATAGATGTAACCAAAGGCACCATGTTTCAAAGACTTAAACCACCAACACTTAGGACTCATGCTATTCCACACAATCCAGAGCTATAACTATAGGTTGGACATATACTTAGGGTGTGGTCATATATCAATGCGTCATGTGACCTATACCTACGAAGAAAAGGGTCAGCGCCCAGCCCTTAGGGGCTGGTGCTTGGCCATATAGTTTCCATAAGACTGAGTATTAGGGGTGTGCACTAGGGATTAGGGGTATTATCCCTTTATTTTTCCCAAAAGTGGTTATTTGACCATATATTAGTGATTTTCGTTGATTTTATATGTAGATTTGGGGGGATTTTGCCCATTTTTGGGGGATATTGGGCACTTTTTGAGGCCAAATCTTGGGAGGAAGTTGGGAGATGATAACCAACTTCAGATGTATATAAACCATGCCTTCTTGAGACCATGGGAGAGGATTCAGAGAAGATTTTTTCTTAAGGAAATCCAAGCCAAAGCCATTTTTATGCAGGGAGGCTATTGAGGAGCGCACCTTTGCGGGCCATTTCTGGGAGCTCTCGTCATCCAATTTAAGTGTCTTTTCTTCTGTTGGGTTCTTGAGATCTAGTAGAACAAGACCAGATTAGTTTTGTAACCTTTTGGAACTATTGTGATGTACTTATTGAGATTTTAACAGAAATAAGAAAGCCTCTCCCACTAAGACAAAGGCTCGGAGACGTAGGCGAGATTTATGAACTCCATCATCACATTGGTGTTATGTTTTTCTATTTTTTTATGCTTGATTTAAGTTCTGTACATGTTTATATGGCTGTGATAACTTCTCATATCTTCTTCCTCTTTCATAAATCTTCCTAATTGGTTAAATAACACATGCTTAATAACTCAACCATAATCGTGTAAAAGATCTTTTCGGATCAAGTGGTATGAGAGATAGTTGACATTTGGATTTGAGTTTTGCATGTTAACAAGGGAAAAGATACTTCGTGGTGAAGGTAATGTTGTTTAAGAGAATCCATTAATTGGATTGATAAAGAGAGCTTCTCACAGCGAGAAGATGGCATCAAAAGAGGGATATTCTCTTGATGAGAAAGAGTTTCAAAAAAAATTCTTTGCTGTGTCAGAGATGATGAAATTTTTGTACGAGGATTACTTGGAATGAAAGAGACTAGTTCTTGGTGAATATTCAAAGGGAAAAAGTGAAGAAGGAGAGGATCCTCCTCAAATTCTTCCTTCACCTCCATCATAACCTCCTTCTTCTCCTTCTTATTCAAGTTCAAGTTCTAAATCGAATGCAAAGAAACATGTTCATAAACATAAGAATGAAATTCCATTATTAAAACTTGATGTCAAATCTGAATTACCCATATATGATGATGAAGTTAATGCAGGGAGACTTGAAAATTGGGTCAGACGGATGGAGGTCTATTGCAGTGTGAAACAGATCAAGGATGTGGCCACACAAATCAAGTTGGCATCTTTGATACTTGCAGGCACAATGCTCATCTGGTGGCAAAGTAAGTTTCAAAATGGAACACAAAAAGTGGGTAATGTAGTTCCATCATGGCAAAGTTTTATTTCTACACTTAGGAAGCAATTATATCCTTTGGGTTATAAAGAAAAAAGCATTAATTAAATGGAAAGATTTAAAACTAAGAAAAGGACAAATAGTGCAAGAGTGTACAGATGGATTTAAAAAAATGTCATTGATGTTAGATGTTTGTAATATACCAGATATAAAAATTGTGCAAAACAGAAATAAAATGCTAGGAATGGAAGAATAATAACAGTATAACCAGAACAATCACCACAATAGCACTGAAATGATATAAGAATAACAACAAAAATAACACTTTGATTCTGAAAGAAATGTTCACGGGCCTCTTTGAGGGGGAAACCTCCATTTGAGCAGATCTTTATTACAATAATATCCAAGCTAGGGTTCTCATAACCTCGACTCCTATTTATACTAAACATGTCTATCAAAAGAAGAATCTAGAGGAAGATCCTTCTAGAAGAGGAAGCTTCTATTAGGTCTTCTTACATTCGACTTATTCTATTTTATTGCAAGGCCTTATTAATATTGACCTTTATTACATCCGAATATACTATTCTACCTATGTGCAGGTTAGGACCCTAACAATGTCCCTTTACATACACAAGAAACCCTTATGAAGTATATAGGATGTTTACCTGCACACATTAGAAATATTGTATTCATGTTTGGACCCACTAACCTTGATGAGGTTTATGTTCAAGTGACATACATTGAAGCAGGGAAAGCAGGTTTATCAAGGGAATCATCTTCAAGGAAAGAGGACAAGAGGAAGTGGCATGGAAAGAAGTCAAACGCAATGACGAGAAAGGAAGAGAGGCCCTCTTGCAATCATTGCAAGAAAGAGGGACATGATTAGGAAATATGTTGACAGTTGCATCCTGAGAAGAGGCCAAAGTGGTTCAAGGAAAAGAAAGGGAGACACATAGTTGCAATGACAACACGACCGATAGACTTGGGATTGGATTTAGGTGATGAATCAAATATTCATTGATTGGTATGACAGGAAAAATTGGTGAAGGAATCGATTGTAGAAGTAACTTGTTTTATATCAAGGTCATCATGCAACACGCTAAGGTTGATACATTAATCGATAGTGGATCTCAATCTAACCTAATTTCAGAGAAATTGGTTAAGCAATTTGGATTAAAAACACATATGCATCATAAGCCTTACACACTTAAATGGATAAGCAACCATCATCAAATGCACATAACAAAGTAGTGCACAATCAAATTTGAAATTTCATCTAAGTATGTGGATGAGGTAACATGTGATGTAGTGCCACTAAGTGAATGTTGAATGGTCTTAGGTAGTCCATACTTGTTTGATAATAAAGCAATCTTATACAGGACAAATAATCAATATCAATTAACCAAAGTAGGTCAAGAATGTGGTTCATGCTCATCATGTTAAAGAAAATAAAACTCTTCCAACAATGGAACAATTAAATAAGGAATTTCAAGCAAGAAAAAAACCAATAATTGTTTCAAATCAAGTAATAGATCTTAAACAAGAACAAGAAATGATTGTTGAATGGAAAATCAATCATAGTTAGCTTCAATATAAGCTCTTGTTGTGAAAATATTACAAGTATATCAACTCATTTGCAGTCATGGTTTTGATGCTATCATTAGTAATGTTGTCTACATGGATGATAGTGGCTTCATTAATATGTGACAGTGTTCAAATGGCTAACAATATGTTGTCATTTGTCATGATTGTGTTACAATTGATCTTGATGAGACAAGTGCATAGGACATAGTTTAGAGACAGAGGACAAGACAGGTGACCTATCCTGAGCTTGTTGATTGGTCAGTGAAATTTTGGGGACCAAAAGGTCCTTTAGTGGGGAGGTGTAATCCATATTTAGATCCAAGAGCTTGATGGGGCTCAAAAAGGCCTAAAAATCAATGTTCCCGAAATGTCTTCAGAACAAACATGTGTGGAGGCCTCGTTGATACAAACCCAGTGCAAATTGAATGGGATCAAATGGACATCGTATTCTCCTGATATCGCATTATGTTCATTTTCCCAAACAGGTCAATAGGCAAAAAAAAGTCAATGCTGATGTCAGCATGACATCATGTTGACATAGCATTGAGATAGGTGGCAACACAGTGGCAGGTTGAATGGGCAGATGACAGATCCATTTAGATGTTGACAAGTGGCACTTTTCAGGAAAATTAGGAGGTGCCACATGGACCATATGTGGGCTTCCACGTGGTACCCTATCATTAGATGGTTAGTTAAAATGTTTTGGAGCTCATGGGATTTGACCCCATGACCTCTTGGTATAACAATGCCTTGGGAAAGGTTCGATAAAAAAAATGATGAAGTTGGTACTTGTTAATAAAAACCCCCTTTGTAATATGTAAAGTGCATTATTTATTCTGTGGAGGTGGAAGGGAGCTAGGGCTAAGCCCCAGCCTGCAGACTTACCCTTTACATAGCACCACAACTTTAAGGGAACGAGCTCCACTACAAATGTAACCAAAGGTGCCATGTTTCAAAGACTTAAAACACTAGCACTTAGGACTCGGGCTATTCCACATGACTCAGAGCTAGAACCATAGGTTGGACGTATACTTAGGGTGCGGTCATATATCAATGCGCCATGTGACCTATACCTACAGAGAAAAGGGTCAACGTGCAGTTGTTAGGGGTTGGCGCTTGGCCATATAGTTTCCATGTGACTCAGTATTAGGGGCATAGGCTAGGGATTAGGGGGATTATCCCTTTATTTTCCCAAAAGTGGTTATTTGACCATATATTAGTGATTTTTGTTGATTTTATATGCATATTTGGGGGGAGTTTGCTCATGTTTTGGGGATATTGGGCCCTTTTTGAGGCCATATCTTGGGAGGAAGTTGGGAGATGATAAAAAAATTCATATCTATATAAACCAGACCTTCTTGAGGCCATGGGAGAGGATTCAAAGCAGATTTATCCTGAAGGAAAGCCAAGCCAAAGCCATTTTTATGTAGGGAAGTTGTTGAGGAGCGTAGCTTTGCGGGCCATTTCTAGGAGCTTCGGTCATCCAATTTGAGTGTCATTTCTTCTGTTGGGTTCTTGAGATCTGGTAGAACAAGACCAGATCAATTTTGTAACCTTTTGGCACTGTTTTTATGTACTTATTGAGCTTTGAACATAAATAAGAAGTCCTCACCCATTGAGACAAAGGCCCGAAGACATAGGTGAGATTTCTGAACTTCGTTATCACATTGGTGTTATGGTTTGTTGTTCTTTTATGCTTCATTTCAGTTCTATACATGTTTATATGTATGTGAGAACTTCTCATATATTCTTCCTCTTTCATAAAGCTTCCTAATTGGTTAAATAACACATGCTTAATAACTCAACCATAGTTGTGTAAAAGATCTTTTCGGATCAGAAGGGCACAAATGTATGCAGGATGTAGAGGAGAAAAGAGCAGATATCTGTGGATAGTAGAAGAGAAAGTCACAGATCTATGAAAATCTTGTGAAAGGGTGTGAAGTGATGCTTGTACTAGTTTGTTGATGCCCATGTTGTTTTACTCATATATTATCTGATACAGTAGGGTGTATACAGGATCAGAGGTATGCTTATGTGTTAGTTTTAAGGATTATGATTATCTTTTTATGGTGCATGCTTGAGGCATGTCATGGTAGTGACTATGCATGGTACACCTTGGTGGTGGTATGATACATTGTTAGAAGCACATATTGGATACTTGGCATATATGGTATATGAGTGATATGGCACATGTTTGATGGTATCTCTTGGTACATGGATTATGGTTGTTGGAACATACTTGAGGCACATGGTTTGAGGTATATCTTGGTTACATGTTGATAATGTGATGGTCATGCCTTTGGCATCTTGTTGAGACATTATTATATGTTTGAGACACATATTTGGTGCATGGTGTAAGACATATTCTTGGTACATGTATGAGGTGCATGTCTTGGTTATATTGGTACATGTTTAGGTACACCTTGGTGAAGTTATGGTTATATTGGATATCTTGGTTATATTGGATATCTTGGTTATGCTTGGTGACACTTCATTGATGATATCTTATGGTACAAGTTGATGTACATGGTTGATGTCCATGTAATGGTACATGGTTGATGTACATGGTATGGTACAGGTTGATGTACATGGTATGGTACAAGTTGATGTACATGGTATGGCATAGGTTGATGTACATGGTTGATGCACATTGTATGGTATAGGTTTGGTACATGGTTGAGACACATATCTTCGTGATGGTATGTTGGTGATCTTCATACATGATTGGTAGAGGAATGTGTTGGTGGTGTTGAGCATCTGATTGAGAGGTGTTCTTCGTGATTGTGGACATGGTTTCATTGATGATTGAGAAATAGTGGTGGTGACAAGTTGATGATGGTATATCAATGACAATAACATTGATAGTGACAGGTTAGTTGATGAGACAATGACACGTTGATGTGACAATTATAGTGGCCATGACAGGTTGACAGTGACAGTTTGACAGAGGCAATGACAATGATAGATTGTACCCTTAGTCGTACTACCCGACTACCTAGGTACTAAGGAGTATCTTCCTGAGTGTTGTTCTCGGTGGCACTATAGTAGTCAGGCATCCAATCGGTTTATCTAAAGAGGGATTTAGGTAATCTAGGCCGATCCATACACAGGTGATTTCTGATGCACTACCACTCGAAGGGGTACCAACAGGGGTTACAAGGGTGGCCAACAGATGTGCGCTTAAATACCACTTGTATTTCCTACATGTATGAATCCCTCAACCATAGGTTTATGTGCGTAATGACAGATCTCTGTGGCTTAAAGACATCGGAATACGTCTCTACCCTAAAAAAAACATTAACCCACACTTTCTGTCGAGGAAAGTGCTCTGATATCACTTGTAATATACCATATATAAAAAGTATGTAGAACAGAAATAAAATTCTAGGAATGGAAGAATAACAACAATATAACTAGAATAATCACCACAATAGCACTGAAATGATATAAGAATAACAACATAAATAACACTTTGATTCTGAAAGCAATGTTCATGGGCCTCTTCGAGCAGGCAACCTCCAGTTGAGAAGATCTCTATTACAATAATATCCAAGCTAGGGTTCTCATACCCTTGACTCCTATTTATACTAAATATGTCTATCAAAAGAAGCATCTAAATGAAGATCCTTCTAGAAGCAGAAGATTCTATTAGGTCTTCTTACATTCGACTTATTCTATTTTATTACAAGGCCTTATTAATATTAACCTTTATTACATCTGAATATATTGTTCTACCTATATGTGAGTTGGGACCCTAACATGTCCTCCCCCTTAAAAATAACCTTGTCCTCAAGGCTCGAGATGTGGAAATTGTTGCAGAATGGTAGTTGGTTCCCAAGTGGCATCTGTTGGAGTTGTATATTTCCATTGGACTAACACTTCCTTGATGGTTCTTTCATGTAGGCGACACTCACACTGGTCCAAAACTTCTTGTGGTTGTATCCAAATGGATCCTTCTTCGGCTAACTCAGGAAGGTTGGTTTGAATTTGGCACTTAGTTCCAATCACCTTCTTTAAGCATGAAACATAAAAAATATGATGTAGCTTCGAATGACTGGGCAAAGCTAACTGATAGGATACTTCTCCCACACGCTTGAGAATGGTATAAGGACCATAAATTTGGGTGCTAGCTTCTGACAATGATCAGCCTTGAGGGAAGTTTGCTTGTAAGGTTGCAGTCGAAGAAACACCTGATCCCCTTCTGCAAATTGACGTTCAAAGCGACCTTGATCTGCTTGTTTCTTCATGTGATTCTATGCCATGACCAAATTCTCTTTGAGGGTACCAAGAATAGCCTCTCGAATTATAAGTGTTTGGTCAACCGCCTAGACCTTCCAGACACCAGGTAAGTATGAGAGAACTGAAGGTGGTTTTTTTCCATATATCACTTCAAAAGGAGTCATGCATGTATCTGTATGGTATGAAGTGTTGTCACACCATTCAGCTAGGGGTAACCATTGAGACCATTGATTTTTCTTT
Source organism: Picea engelmannii (assembly GCA_009831015.1). Taxonomy (NCBI): domain Eukaryota; kingdom Viridiplantae; phylum Streptophyta; class Pinopsida; order Pinales; family Pinaceae; genus Picea; species Picea engelmannii. Next base: position 490,730 of record ML785897.1, on the reverse strand, counting down.
TTTGAGGCAAAACACCTCAAATATGTTTCCAAACACTTTTTGACAACTTTTTTTTTACCATCAGTCTGGGGATGATAAGCTGAGCTGAGATAGAATTGGGTGCCTTGTAGCTTGAACATTTCTTTCCAAAAATTGCTTGTGAAAGTTGGGTCACAATCAGAAACAATAGAGTGCAGCATTCCATGAAGCTTGAAGACCTGACCCATGAAAATTTGAGCCACCGTGGATGTTGTAAATGGGTGTTGAAGAGCACATAAATGAGCATACTTGGAAAGGTGATCAAAAACCACCATGATGACTAATTTATTTCCTGATTTGGGTAAGCCGGTAATAAAATCCATAGAGATATCCTTCCAAATAGCAGGTGGAATCGAAAGCGTTTCTAGTGTGCCCAGAGATTTGACTATTTCTCCCTTGTTGCATTGAAACACATCACATTCTGTGAAAAAATTATGAATGTCCTATTTCATACCATCCCAGAAAAAAGAACGTTTGACCTTGTCATAGGTTTTGGTGAACCCGAAGTGCCCTGCTATGGGTGTAGCATGAAGCTCAGAAAGTACCGTGGATTTAAGCTTTGATTGTTTACTTAAATACAAATGGCCTTTGTATCGAAGCTCATCATGGAGCCAAGAGTACCCTGGGAAAGATGGATCATTGGACTGCAATTGGAGAGTTGGATCAGATGTGAACTTTTGGGATCTTGTAGCCATTCCTGGTGAATGGCTTGGAGCCAATCTGGTACAATGAAGGAAAGAGAAAAAATGGATCCTTCATCTTGATATTTTCGGGAAAGTGCATGATCTAGGTGGATATCAGTGGCCACCCACCTTTTCCAGCTGGCTCAAAACAACTTTCTAGCAATTTTGATAATTTACTATTTTTAGCAGGTTTTCGGGTCCTGAACTTCTGGAGCCGTTTTGAGGCCCTAAATGATGTTTTTTGGAGATATGTTGTGGTCACAAAATTTGCAATTGTTGTATTCCTTGGCTAGATCTTTCCAATGGTCTATCATATGCCTAAAACGAAGATCGTATACAAAAGTTATGACCATGGGAAGTTGATGTACTGACTTACCCAAACGGGGCCCACATGACTTTTGGCGCTTCATCTCCTAGGGTTAGGTTTTTGGATGTTTAGGGTTTTTGAAACTCCTGTTTATTGTAAAAAGGCCTTGAGAGCCTCATTGTAATCAT
>ML785897.1:471689-484485 GCA_009831015.1 Picea engelmannii | reverse complement strand
GGAAGAAAGAGACCAAGCAGTGCCAGATTTCACAAATATCTTCCATACCTTGCACACCAATATGGGTATCAAAGATTCTAAGAGACATCTGGTGCTCAAGTATCATGGTTCTCTACATAGATACATCCAGACCGAAATGGAATTTCTGGACATCTCATCCTTAGGTGCAGCCTGCCGATATGCGATCAAAATCGAGCAAAAGCTCAAACAAAAGACACAACAATTTGGGTCGGGGAACCCCTCAAAAAAAAATCCAGGAAAGGGCAGCCCCAACCCATAGAACAAAGGACAGAGAAAAGATGTATAGTATCAGGACAACTAGTCCAAGCCACAGGCAAAGAAGGACACCGTAAAGACAAAGAAAGATACCAGAAAGTGGTGTGACTTCCATAAGAGCCCTTGGAATAACACTACTGATTTCCGCTCAAAGAAGACATTGGTGGCCGAAGTGAAAGCCTATAAATCAGATGTCAGTTCTGACTCTGAGTCAGAACTAGAAAGGGGAAGACAGATCATTGACATGGAACCCAGTTCCACCATTGCTACCACCAAGCTCCAGCATGGTGAACTGGACAAGCCAGAAGAAGGAGAGCGCCTCTTCCATTCACAGATGTGGGTAAAAGGCACCCCACTGCACCTCATCATTGATAGTGGTAGCCAAAAGAACCTCATCTCAGTAGAGGTCATCAAGCAGTCGGCCCTGCTGACAATGACACACCCACAACCCCACACCATTGGATGGCTCCGCCAAGGAAGAGATCTCTGCGTCGGCCAATAGTGTCGAATGTCATACGACATCAAGCCATTCAAAGAAGAGGTATTTTGTGATGTTTCTCCTCTTGATGTTTGTGATGTTCTTTTGAGCCAACATTATTTATGGAAATGTCATTTTGTATATGAGTCTAGGCCTCGTAGTGTTATTATTACTTTGAACAAGAAATTGTACAGGATACCTGAGGCTGTCCCACCTAGTGTTATTTCCTTGATCTTTGCTAAGAAATGTAGGAACTTCATCTCTCAGATGGGGAAGTTTGTCTTCTTCATGATTTTCTCTCAGAATGAGAGAAAAATCACAGCCACATCCAGGGTCTCTGTGGCTGAGCTCTCCACACAGTAGAAGAAAGTAGATAAGGTTGTGGAAGAATACTTGGATATCTTCTCCAAACATACCAGGGTAACTCTGCACTGTCAGGTCAAGCACCCTATCAATCTGACCCCTGGCGCACCGCTGCCCAATGGGCTAGTCTATCGTCACTCTATGTTAGAGAATGAGGAGATCAAGCGATAGATCCAAGAATTTCTCCACAAGGGGCACATACATCCTAGCTCATCACCTTGTGGGAGCCCAATCATGCTGGTACAGAAGAAAGATGGAACCTGGTGACTTTGCATTGATTATCAGGCTTTGAATAAAATCACAGTAAAAAACTGGTACCCAATTCCCCGAATCGATGACCTCGTTGATCAACTCATGGGGGCCAAATACTCCAGTAAGATTGATCTTAAGTCTGGCTACCACCAGGTCCCGATAGAATAGAAAGATGTATGGAAGACCACCTTCAATTCAAAGGAAGGCCTTTTTGAATGGTTGGTCATGCCCTTTGGTATGACAAACACTCCAACCACTTTCATGAGGATGATGGATGATATCCTGCGACCATTCATCAATAATTTTGTAGTGGTGTATCTTGATGACATTCTCATTTACAGTAAGACTTGGGCCAAACACTTGTAGCATATTCAGTAGGTTCTGCACACCCTGTGGCAGCACAAGCTATATGCCAACTTGGAATAATGCTCCTTCGGCATGGATAGGGTCCATTAACTAAGCTACATCATTGATCAACATGGCATACATATGGATCCAGCCAAGATCCAAGTCATCTGTGACTGGTCATCCCTAACCACACTCACTGAGCTTCAGAGCTTCTTGGGCCTTGCCAATTTCTACCGCAGGTTTGTGTTGCGATTCTCCCATATTGCATGGGCCCTCAGCCAAATAACCAGGGGTGGTGGTAAGGTGCAATTTTTGTGGGTCCGGCCCCAACAAAAAACGTTCGATGATTAAAAGCAGCGCTTGTGCTCAGCCCCAATACTTTCACTACCAGACCTGCAACAACCCTTTGAGATTGAGACTGATGCTTCAGACTATGTTGTGGGTGACGTTCTCACGCAGCATGGCCACCCCATGGCCTATCATAGTGCAACATTATCAAATGTTGTCCATAAGTACCCTACTTATGACAAAGAAATGTACTCCATTGTGCAAGATTTATGCCAGTGGAAACATTACATTCTTGGGAGGGAGACAATCATCCACACTAATCATAAGTCACTTTTGTTCATGCAGACACAAGGAAAATTGCAAAATGACCACCATAAAAAATGGTCCACATACTTGCAGCAATTCCACCTCAACATCAAGTATAAAGAAGGAAGCACCAACTGCGTCGTTGATTGCCTCAGCAGACCACTAATCGCAACACTCACCACAGTGCTAGACTCCTATGGCCACGATACCTTTGGATGGCCACAACTCTATGAGAAGTCCTGGACTTCGCCACCACCTACCAAATGTTGGGTGCAAAGGTAGTTGTCGATAATTTCCATCTTTAGGATGGGTTGTTGTGTTGTATGGGCCATATATGTGTTCCCTCAAGTGAGCGAGTGAAGCTGATCTGGGAAGCCCACTACAACCGAGTGGCAGGACACTTCGGCATCGAAAAGATGGTGGCGATGCTACAAAAACATTTCTACTGGCTGAAACTTTGACAGGAAGTCAGCAAGTATATCAGGTCTTGCACTGCCTATTCTATTGCCAAACAAACCACTAAGAAGCAGGGCCTGTACACCCATATTCCTACTCCTGACAGACCATGGGAATCCATATCAATGGAATACATGTCGGGCCTCCCATCCACCAAGCAGGGAAATGGTTGTGTTTTTTTGGTTGTCGATCGCTGATTTTGGTTGCTTGCAAGAAGAGCATCACAGTAGAAGCCACTACCAAGATCTTCTTCGAACAAGTCTGGGTACATTTTGGAATCCCACAAACCATTGTCTTAGATCAGGATATTCGATTTCTCAGCACATTCTGGTCGAGCCTCTAGTCACTGTTGGACACCAAGCTCACCAAATCTACGGCCTTCCACCCCCATAAAGATGGCCAAACTGAGGTTGTGCATATCTTGTGCATGTATAATTCCAAGAACCCTCACACATGGGATGAGAGTCTTCCCTATGTCTAACATAACTACAATCGAGCCCTGCATAGCTCAACTGACCATAGCCCCTTTCAGGTGGGGTTGGGATTCCAACCAATGGGTCCCATAGATGTTGCACTTCCCCTTGCAGTCACCTCGACCAGCTCCTCTCCTGCTCCAACTGAGGCTGAAAAAGCCACCCTATTCATTGAGAGGATCCAACACATCCGCCAACAGGTTTAGGATATCCTTCAAAAGTCCAATGACAAGTACAAGCAGCACCATGATCAACATTGTGTTCCACATACGTTTTAGGTGGGCGACAAAGTTTGGTTGCACTTGCAGAAAGAATGCCTTACAAAACCCCATCAGAAGCTTCACCCACTCCATTATGGGTCGTACACCATCACCAATACTATGGGGTATAATGTTTTTGTGCTCAACATTCCTCCTTTCCTTTGCCTACACCCAGTGTTCAATGTGGACCTCCTTCGACCTTATTTCCCACCATTATTGGACACCTCAGGCATAGCAGAACAACTGAAACCAACAGAGCTCAACCCTGATTGCATACAACAGGAATCTAGTGATAATATTGTGGGCACATAGATCAAGGGCACTCGACAACCAAGGATCCAACTTTATCGAGTTGTCAAAGTAGGGCAGCTCCTGCACCAAGGCAAGTGGCTCACCTGGGGCCAAATTCAGTAGAAATTTCCTCATCTGATGGGGGAACTCAACGCAATGGAGACCATTTCTTCCTAAGGATAGAGGATTGATCCAGGTGGATATCGGTGGACACCCACCTTTTCCAGCTGGCTCAAAACAACTTTCTAGCAATTTTGATAATTTACTAATTTTAGCAGTTTTTCGAGTCCTGAACTTCCAGAGCCGTTTTGAGGCCCTAAACGATGTTTTTTGGGGTATGTTGCAATCGCAAAATTTGTGCAATTGCTGTAGTACTCGGCTATATATTTCTAATGGGATATCATATACCTAAAACGGAGATCGTATGCAAAAGTTATGACCCTAGGATGTTGATGTACTGACTTACCCAAACGGGGCCCACATGACTTTTGGCGCTTCATCTCCTAGGGTTAGGTTTTTGGATGTTTAGGGTTTTTGAAACTCCTATTTATTGTAAAAAGGCTTTTAGAACCTCATTGTAATCATCTTCTTGCGAATGAGCACATCCGTCACATCTCTTCTCAGAGATAAGCTGCCACCATTCCAGCAAGCTTGTTTTCCGCTGCATTTTACAGTTTCAGCTTATTTCCTTATTGAATAGAAAACTAGTTTTACTGTATCTCTGTTATTCTGTGTTAAGTATCTGGTAATAATCTGTAGTCATTTCATTCTACTAATAAATTCAGATCAATGCATCCACAACCACATTGTATTTTCCTTTATTGTAAATGATCTCATAATCATATCCAAAGAGCTTAGTCACCCATTTTTGTTTCTCCGGGGAGGAAATGTGTTGTTCCAGAAAATACTTGAGGGTTTGATGGTCTGTCTTAATTTGGAAACATTTCCCTAATAGATAAGGGTGCCACAAATCAATGACATGCAGAATAGCCAACATTTCCTTTTCATAGATTTATTTTCACAAATTTCTTTTAGATAGTTGCTTGTTGGTAAAGGCCAAAGGTTGACCCTCTTGCATAAGGACAACACCAATTCTTTTCCCCGAGGCATCACATTCCAACACAAATATCTTTGTGAAATCTGGAAAGGCTAGGAATAGAGTGGTGCACATGGACACCTTCAAGGTTTGAAAAGTTGAGCAACAGCTGGAGTCCAAGTGAAAGAGTTATTTTAGAGGAGAGCAGTGAGAGGTGTTGCAATCTTTCCATAATTCTTAACAAACTTGCGATAATTCCCTGTTAATCCCAGAAATCCACGCAAGCTCTTGAGAGTCTTTGGGTGAGGTCAGTCTTGCATATCTTCAATCCTTTTAGGATCCACCCTGACGCCATCCTTTCCCACCATATGACCCAAGTATTCTACTTCTGAGGCGCCAAAAGCACATTTAGACTGTTTCAGGAAAAGTTGGTGCTAAGAGAGTAGATGGAGAACTCGATCCACATGAGAAAGATGGTCTGTCCAAGTTTTTCTATAGATAAGGATATCATCAAAGAAACTAAGACAAAATGGTGGAGAAAAGGGTGGAAGATATGATTCATGAGGCTTTGGAAGGTCGAGGGGGAATTACACAAGCCAAAGGGAATGACCAAAACCTCATAGTGGCCCTCATGAGTTCTAAAGGCAGACTTGGGAATGTCTGCCTCTTTCATACATATCTGGTGGTAGCCCAAATGAAGATCAAGTTTAGTAAATAATTAGGTGCCACTCAATTCATCCAGGAGGTCATCAATGACAGGAATGGGAAATTTGTCTTTAATGGTAAGTTTGTTGAGGGCACAGAAGTCAGGACACATTCGCCAAGAACCTTATTTCTTCAGTACCATGACTAAAGGAGAAGATTAAGGGCTCATACTAGGGTGGATAACGCCTACATTAAGGAGTTCCTGGACCATTTTCTCATTTTCATTTTTTTGGGGAAAAGGGGTGATGATACGAATGGATATTTGGAGGAAGGCTTCTGGGTACAAGGGGATTGGAATGATCATGAACACCATGGGAAGGATGGATTCCTTGGGGAGTGGAAAAGACCAATTGATGTTTAGAAAGGATGACTTGGAGGTCTTGCGGCACCGAAGGTGTCTCTGTTGCTTATATGGCATGGAGTTGGGCAATAACACCAGAATGACCTATTTTGAGCAGCTTTTCCATCCGATGGGAACTAATGATCTCAGGTGAATTGATAGTGATGCCTTGGAACTTATATTGGTGGCCCTCCTAGTCGAATTGCATGGTTAAGTCCTTAAAATCCATGAGAATGGGACACAAAGTCCTTAGCCAGTCTGCACAAAACACAATGTCACAACCACCCATGTCGATGGAAAACATATGAGATTTCAGGTGGTAGTCACCAATTTGGAGACACATTTTCACAATGCCCTCCATAGTTCATGGAACCACCATTGGCAATCATGATTTGGAAATTATTGACGACATGGATGTAGCAATGAGTTTCTTGGGAAATGCGGTGATGAATAAAATTATGGATGCTTCCGCTGTCAACCAGAATGATGACCTTCTTATGCTTGATGTAACCGATTAGATTGAGGGTTTGGGGAGCGGAGAAGCCAGTGAGAGCATTGAGGGAAATGATCGGTTCTACTTCGAGAGGGTTTGAGGGAGGGGTTATGTCAGTGGTTTTAGGTGACTTAGACACAAGGGGATTTTCAACATCCTCTTTTGAAATATCCTCAGAGATGGCCATAAAAAGATTTTGTTCCTTACACTTGTGGCCTGGGAAATATTTTTTATCACAATTATAACAAAGGCCTTTGAGTTGGCGTTTAGCCATTTCAGCCCTAGTCAATTTTTGGATCTTTAGTGGAGTGGAGGGAGTAGTGGGATTTACTGGTTTAAGGCGAGGGATAAAGGAGGGTTTTCAGTTTTTAGAAGATACAACATGTTGTTCTTCTTTATCTCTTTTAGTAGCCTCCACCCAACTCTAAGGTTGATCCATGAGGACATGGGCCCGAATATCATCCTTGAGGCCACTGATAAAACACTCTCGAAAAAAGGAATCAGACATGCACTCTGTCTGAAAATCCAGGCGCTCAAAGGTAGTTATAAAGTCTTCAAATGTTCCTGATTGTTTCAACTTTGTCAAATGACCCAAATGGTTGGTGTTAGTGTCAAAGCATTCATAAATATCTATCACAAATTGTGTCCAAGCAATATACCCTTGACGAGAATTTTGTCTCCATTTCCACCATTGCCAATGCTCTTGATCTAGATGGAGAACACCATACCGGAGTTTGGCCAAGTCATATGTAATGTTGTATAAAGAGAAATAATGTTCCATTTGGGTTACCCAACCAGTGGTGTCTGAGCCATCAAATTTGGTCACATCCACCCGCAGAAGGCATAGGCCAGGTTGAAAGTGATGGTGCTAAAATTTATGGGAATGAGAGGAATGTTCACCTTCAGTATGTGGAGGTGAGTGAGAGGAAGGGTATCTATAGGGATATGAAGCTTGGTTTAGAGTGACAAAAAGATAGATTCAATCTGGGTAGTTAGGTCTTGTTTGATTTCCTCCATTGAGGACTGCATGGTTGTCTTGATGGCGACAACATTAGCACTAAGTTGTTTCACTTCTTGTTGGGTGTCGGTGAGACTAGATTGCAAGGTATTGAAGTGAGCTTCCAAGTCTTGGCTATGGGTATGGGCCATGAGGATGAGGGAACTGAAAAGGGGTGGGTGGGGTCAAAAACATTTCCAAAAAATGATATGTATGAATGTGATAAGGATGAAGAGATGAATCTAATGGAATAGGTCTCAAATAATAGAGAAAAAATTTCCAGACATTTTTTTTTTTTTACACCTGCGGATTTATACTCTGGTCTGAATAATACTATAGTGATGAAATTCCCAAATGTTTAACCAGGAAGGAATGTGTATTGATTTGGAAACCCGAACACGGTTGTGTGGCAATATATCTTGTTTGCTTTAATTTGTTTATGTTTCTATCCCCAAGGGTTAGGTATTCAAGGGTTCTACAGATAAGGTTTTTCCATGTGCTATAACTCTCTGATATACGTATGGGGTCCAACAGTAGTACTCAGACCAATATCTCAGGGCACTAACTAAGGAAGATAGACTATACCCTTAGCCGTACTACCCGACTACTTAGGTACTAGAGAGTATCTTCCCGAGTGTTGTTCTCGGTGGCACTATAGTAGTCAGACAACTGATCAGTTTATCTAAAGAGGGATTCAGGTAATCTAGGCTGATATGTACACCGGTGTTGTCTGATGCGCTACCACTCGAAGGTGTACCAATAGGGGCTACAAGGGTGGCCAACAGATGTGTGCTTAAGTACCACTTGTATTTCCTGCGTGTATGAATCCCTCAACCGCGGGTGTATGCACGTAACGACAAATCTTTGTGGCTTAAATATGTCGGAATACATCTCTACCCTTCAAAAAAAAATTAACCCACACATTTTGCTGAGGAAAGAGCTCCGATACCACTTGTAATATACCAGATATAAAAATTATACATAATAGAAATAAAACGCTAGGAATGGCAGAATAACAACAATATAACTAGAACAATCACCACAATAGCACTGAAATGATATAAGAATAACAACATAAATAACACTTTGATTCTGAAAGCAATGTTCATGGGCCTCTTCGAGGGGGAAACCTCAATTTGCGCAGAGCTCTATTACAATAATATCCAAGCTAGGGTTCTCATACCGTCGACTCCTATTTATACTAAATATGTCTATAAAAAGAAGCATCTACAGGAAGATCCTTCTAGAAGTAGAAGCTTCTATTCGGTCTTCTTACATTTGAATTATTCTATTTTATTGCAAGACCTTATTAATATTGACCTTTATTACATCTGAATATATTGTTCTACCTATGTATGGGTTAGGACCCTAACAATGTCCCTTTACATACACAAGAAACCCTTATGAAGTATATAGGAGGTTTACCTGCACACATTAGAAATATTGTATTCATGTTTGGACCCACTAACCTTGATGAGTTTTATGTTCAAGTGACATACATTGAATTAGGGAAAGTAGGTTTATCAAGGGAATCGTCTTCAAGGAAAGAGGACAAGAGGAAGTGGCATGGAAAGAAGTCAAATGCAATGATGAGAAAGGAAGAGAGGCTCTCTTGTAATCATTGCAATAAATAGGGACATGATGAGGATAGATGTTGGCAGTTGCATCCCAAGAAGAGGCCAAAGTGGTTCAAGGAAAAGAAAGGGAGGAAAACAGTTGCAACGACAACACGACCAATAGACTTGGGATCAGATTGAGGTCATGAATCAAATATTTCATTGATTGGTATGACAGGAAAAATTGGTGAAGGAATTGATTGTAGAAGTAACTTGTTTTATATCAAGGTCATCATGCAACACACTAAGATTGATACATTAATTGATTGTGGATCTCAATATAACCTAATTTCATAGAAATGGGTTAAGAAATTGGGATTAAAAACACATATGCATCATAAGCCTTACACACTTAAATGGATAAGCAACCATCATCAAATGCACATAACAAAGTAGTGCACAATCAAATTTGAAATTTCATCTAAGTATGTGGACGAGGTAACATGTTGTGTAGTGCCACTAAGTGAATTTGGAATGGTCTTAGGTAGTCCATACTTGTTTGATCGTAAAGAAATCTTATACATGACAAATAATCAATATCAATTGACCAAAGCAAGTCAAGATTATGTGGTTCATGTTCATCATGTTAAAGAAAATAAAATTCTTCCAACAACGAAACAATTAAAGAAGGAAGTTCAAGCAAGAAATAAACCAATAATTGTTTCAAATCAAGTAATAGATCTTAAACAAGAACATGAAATGATTGTTGAATGAAAAATCAATCATAGTTTGCTTCAAGATAAGCTCATGTCGTGCAAATATTACAAGTATATCAACTCATTTGCAATCATGTTTTTTATGCTATCATTAGTAATGTTGTATACATGGATGATAGTGGCTTCAGTAAGATGAGATAGTGTTCAAATGGCTAACAATATGTTGTTAATTGTGATGATTGTGTTACAATTGATCTTGATGAGACAAGTGCATAGGGAAAAGTTCATAGATAGAGGACAAGCTAGGTGGCCTATCCTGAGCTTGTTGACTGGTTAGTAAAATTTTTGGGACCAAAAGGTCCTTTAGTGGGGAGGTGTAATCTAGATTTGGATCCAGGAGCTTGATGGGGCTCATAAAGGCCTAAAAATCAATGTTCTTAAAATGGCTTCAAAGCAGACCTGTGTGTAGGCCTCGTCGATACAAACCCACTACAAATTGAACATGATCAAATAGACATTGTATGTTCCTGATATCATGTTATGTTCATTTTTTGAAACAGGCAAAACATCAACAGGTCAACAGAAAAAAATAAAATTCAATGCTAATGTCATGCTGACATCATCATGACATCATGTTGAAGTCATCATGCTGACATAGCATTCAGATAGGTGGAAGTACAGTGACAGGTTGACTAGGCAGATGACAGATCCATTCAAATGTTGACAAGTGGCACTTTTTAGGAAAATGAAGAGGTGCCACATGGCCCAGAGGTGGGCTGCCACATGGCGCCCTATCATTAGATGGTTAGTTAAAATGTTTTGGAGCTCATGGGATTTGACCCCATGACCTCTTGGTATAACAATGCCTTGGGAAAGGTCCGATAAACAACACACTAAAGTTGGTACTTGTTAATACAAACCCCCTTTGTAATATATAAAGTGCATTGTATATTGTGTGGAGGTGAAAGGGAGTTAGGGCTAAGCCCCAACCCACGGACTTACGTTTTACATAACACCATAGATTTAAGGGAACGAGATCCACTACATATGTAACCAAAGGTGCCACATTTCAAAGACTTAAACCACCAGCACTTAGGACTCGGGCTATTCCACACGACTCGAAGCTAGAACCACAAGTTTCGCATATACTTAGGTCGCGGTCATATATCAATGCGCCATGTGACCTATACCTACAGAGAAAAGGGCCAGTGCACAGCCCTTAGGGGCTAGCGCTTGGCCATATAGTTTCCATGTGACTGAGTATTAGGGGAACGGGCTAGGGATTAGGGGGCTTATCCTTTTATTTTCCCAAAATTGGTTATTTGACCATATATTAGTGACTTTTGTTGATTTTATATGCAAATTTGGGGGGATTTTTCCCATTTTTGGGGGATATTGGGCCCTTTTTTCGACTAGATCTTGGGAGGAAGTTGGGAGATGATAAAAAATTTTAGATCTATATAAATCAAGCCTTCTTGAGGCCATGGGAGAGGATTCAGTGCAGATTTATCTTGAAGGAAATCCAAGCCAAAGCCATTTTTATGCAGGGAAGATGTTGAGGAGCGCAACTTTGCGGGCCATTTCTAGGAGCTTCGGTCATCCGATTTGAGTGTCGTTTCTTCTTTTGGGTTCTTGAGATCTAGTAGAACAAAACTAGATCATTTTTGTAACCTTTTGGCACTATTTTGATGTACTTATTGAGCTTTGAACATAAATAATAAAGCCTCACCCACTGAGACAAAGGCCCGGAGACGTAGGCAAGATTTCTGAACTTTGTTGTCACATTGGTGTTATGGTTTGTTGTTGTTTTATGCTTCATTTTAGTTCTGTACATGTTTATATGAATGTGAGAACTTCTCATATATTCTTCCTCTTTCATAAATCTTCTTAATTGGTTAAATAACACATGCTTAATAACTCAACCATAGTTGTGTAAAAGATCTTTTTGGATCAGAAGGGAACAGATGTATGTGAGATGTAGAGGAGAAAAGAGTGGATATATGTGGGTAGTAGAAGAGAAAGTCACAGATATATTAAAATCTTGTGAAAGGGTGTGAAGTGATGCTTGTACTAGTTTTTTTATGCCCATGTTGGTTTACTCATATGTTATCCGATACAGTAGGGTGTATACAAGATCAGAGGTATGCTTATGTGTTAGTTTTAAGGATTATGATTATATTTTTATGGTGCATGCTTGATGCATGTCATGGTAGTGATTATGCATGGTACACCTTGGTGGTGGTATGCTAAATTGTTAGAAGCACATATTGGATACTTGGCATATATGGTATATGAGTGATATGGCACATGTTTGATAGTATCTCTTGGTACATGGATTATGGTTGTTGGCACATACTTGAGGCACATGGTTTGAGTCATATCTTGGTTACATGTTGATAATGTGATGGTCATTCCTTTGGCATTTTGTTGAGGCATTGGTATATGTTTGAGACACATATTTGGTGCATGGTGTAAGGCATATTCTTGGTACATGTATGAGGTGCATGTCTTGGTTATATTGGTACATGTTGAGGTACACCTTGGTGAGGTTATGGTGCATTAAGAAGATCTTGGTTATATTGGATATCTTGGTTATGCTTGGTGATGCTTCATTGATGATATATTATGGTACAGGTTGATGTACATGGTTGATGTCCATGGAATGGTACATGGTTGATGTACATGGTATGGTACAGGTTGATGTACATGGTATGGTACAAGTTAATGTACATGGTATGGCATAGGTTGATGTACATGGTTGTGTTGACGGGCGAAATTGACCATCCGTCAACTGGAAGAGTGAGTGTGGTCCGGGGTTGTCTAAATAACCCAAGTTGTTTGGTATAACTCGTTCTGATAGGTTTAATGGCTCCGTTAGCCAATCTAAGAATCCTAAAAGAAACGAATAAAAGAGAGAAATAACTAACTAATTATTAAACACACTATATATGTGTACATATGTTCAAATGTAACTATAGTAGTTGTATTTAAGCATAAGATATACAAGTCTCGTTGATTTATATGATTTACAAGATGCAAGTTTTAATCAAAACTTACGAAAATCGATGTGAAAAATGATTTCTTCTAGGAAGCAGATAAAGAAAGCATATAAAAATATTTATTGTTTTCTTTTATAAATTTAAAGAATCTTGCAAAAAAAAA
>ML785897.1:430948-449886 GCA_009831015.1 Picea engelmannii | reverse complement strand
AATCACTTGAAATCAATCAATCAAACCATTGGCATCAATGACAACATGATCCAACAGTTGGCAAATACTTGAGGCACATGGTTTGAGGTATATCTTGGTTACATGTTCATAATGTGATGGTCATGATTTTGGAATCTTGTTGAGGCATTGGTGTATGTTCTAGGCACATCTTTGGTGCATGGTTTAAGGAATATTCTTGGTACATGTATGAGGTGCATGTCTTGGTGATATTGGTACATGTTGAGGTACACCTTGATGAGTTTATGGTGCATTGAAGCACATATTGGTTATATTGGCTATCTTGGTTATGCTTGGTGACACTTCATTGATGATATCTTATGGTACGGGTTGATGTACATGGTATGGTACATGTTGATGTACATGGTATGGTACAGGTTGATGTACATGGTTGATGCACATTGTATGATATAGGTTCGATACATGGTTGATGCACATTGTATGGTATAGGTTTGGTACATGGTTTAGAAACATATGTTTGTGATGGTATGTTGGTGATATTGGTGCATGCTTGGTAGAGGAATGTGTTGGTGATGTTGAGCATCTATTTGAGAGGTGTTTTTCATGATTATGGATCTAGTTTTGTTAATGAGTAAGCATCCTTGGTGGTGATAGGTTGATGATGGTATATCAATGACAACAACATTAATAGTGACAAGTTGGTTTATGAGACAGTGAAAGGTTGATGAGATAGTGACATTGGTAGTGATAGTGGTACTGATTGTGGTAGTGATGGTTTCATCTACACTTATATTTCAGAGTGGCAGGATGAGGTAAGGAATGGGGGTTGTAGCCAGAGAATTCAGGGAGTTGGATATTCCTTCAAGTTGGACCTTGTAAACTAGGGGGTTGGAGCCTCCTTCTAGTTGTAGATGGTAAATCGGGGAGTTGTAGCTTCCTTTAGGTTGGAGGCTCTAAATAGGGGGTCATAGCCTCCTTCCAGTTATAGATAGATAATTGGGAAGTTGGTGCTTCCAATGAATGTATTCTTGACAATATATAAGAAATCATTTTGTAGTTTCCTCCCATTTTGGTTTCCACGTAAATTATGGTGTATTGTGTATATGATGTGATGTGATGTTGATTATGTTTATATGCTCATGATATATTGAATGCGATCATAGATGATACATTGATGATATAATATTGATAAAGTTGAATTTTATATATTGTGGTTAAAAGTGGTAATAATGCTCATACTGATTCACCCCCCCTCTCAGTATTCGAACATAGGATTCCTTGTTGGTTATGTAGGAAAATGCACCACGCTTACCTTTCCCTCGTATGGATGAAGCTTCATAATTGTTGGAAGACATTGTCGTTTCCCAGCAACAACCTCCAATTGCTTCCCATGAGTCTAACCAAAAGTTTGTTGATGAAGTGGTTGATCTGATTCAATCCTCGGTCAATCCCACTCTTCCCTTCGAGAGTGAACTAGATACCACTCAAGTTTTTCTTGTCACTGCAGATTCTTCAGGACAAGGGGGCATTTCACCCATTTCAACGGAACCCCCTGTTGTAGGAAAATCTGCCTGCGGACAAGTAGATCGACCTCTAAGGTTTGACCTTAACCCTAGACAGAAAAGTGCTTATCATGGACACTGAATTTCTTTTGAATCTATCTAAGCCTAATGCATGAGAAGGAAGAGTAACATAAGTACCTCTTAACCGACGTTTGTCCCTGCACGCTCCAAGTTGCGCTCCAATCCTTTGCTCCTCGCTGAGGTATGCGGACAAAACAGAGTACGACCACTTCCTACTCTATTGACATTAGCTTGAAAACATATCTATCATTGAATGATAAGTTCATGTAGCATTAGACACAAACTAGAAAGAAACAGGCCAAGCGTGTCATATTAATGAGAATAACGACAGCAGTACTTACAATCATAGATGCGAATGCGACAGCTTCATCAAGTACTCTTCGTCTAACCCTTGCCTGAAAGATCCACAACCTGGATGGCAGCAGCTGCACTGATGGTTCTTTCCTAGCTGACTGCAAATTTCCTCCAAGATCATAAGTTTCACATATGTAATTCCCCCCTCCTCACTTATGAGATCATAAGTTTGGTGTGATTTCTTCCTTTTGCAGCCCATACCACTCATGAGATCATAAGTTTGGTATGATTCTCTCTTTCCAGTCCTGTCTCACTTATGAGATCATAAGTTTGACATTCTCTATTTTGCAGTCCTGTCTCACTTATGAGATCATAAGTTTGACATTCTCTAATTTTCCTTCCCTTTCACCATTAGAAAGCTTGCTTATATAGCCTTGGAGAGGCTCAACAATCTTTAGATATCCTTGGGGAAGGTGAGGATTTTTCTCTTTCAGTTGAGGATCTATCCTAGGATCATGGCTGGGCTAGGGATTCGAGCTCAACTGCTTTCCAAGAATAAAAAGACGCTTCCCCCATTCATCTCAACAGCTTAACAACCGCCCAGAATAGGTAGCGCTCCCTCAAAAGGGCCATCAGAGCGCTGTAGCGCTCCCTGGTAAGCTTTGGGGGGCGCCAGCGCCCTCAAAATCTATAAATCTCCCTCAAAAGGGCCTGGGAGCATTATAACGCTCCCTGACAGTGTATGGAGGAGCGTCGGCGCTCCGAGATAGTGTAAGGGGGAGCGCTCCTCTCCAAAACTCAATTTTTGAGGTGCTTTCAGGTGGCAAAAGGTTGTTTGACTTCAGTAGATCAGTTCTCCTCCTTCAAATCAGTCATGTGAGATGTTATAAGTGTCTCCTTAGTGTCGTTATCATGACAGTATGTCTGAACATCCTTTGCGACACTAGTGACCAACTTGCGACACTTACGAAAGTTGTAGGGAAGATGCGACACTTATGACGACTGAGAGGGACAATGCGACACTTATCCAACTGAGCAATTTTGACGTGTAACACCCCCTCCAAGTACCGATGTCATTTCCTTTTATTGGGATAAGATGGTAGTACCTCTCTTTCCTTCCTACCTACCTTTACAAATCATTGTGAAGGTTTGTGATAAAAACATATGTCTCACTATTATACATGAAGGAACTTTTGTTAGTATTTTATCCTCAACTGCTTAGAAAGCTATTGGTTCCCCTCGTCTTGTGTTAGTTACGCATCATATGTGGGACTTTAATAGATGATCCAATGACAATTTAGGGATCCTTCCTCAAATACCTATCACCTTAGGAGGCAAAATTGTTTGTATTAATGTTATAGTAGCTCAAGGCCCCTTGTACTTTACTTTACTCCTTGGATGGGACTATGTTTATAGTATGAAAGTTGTATTGTTCGCACTCTTTCAAGTGATGCATTTCTCTCATAATGGAAACATTGTGATTACTGACCAGATTTCGTTCATTAGTCCTGATCAAACTGTTGACCATCAAACTTCCATGAATGTTCCTTATATGAAAGTGGTATCCCCCCCTTCCATAGGTTAATTATGTAGCATAATGTCCCATGAATTCAACTGCGAATAAGAAGGAGCCTATCATTGTATTCTCAACTTCTTTAGACTTCGATCCGATATTTGACATGGTGAACTCTTCAATAGGGGATTTATAGCCTGATCTTTCCCTTTTTTCCCCTATTGAGTCCCTGGACATAATTTGTTTCCAGAACATTTCTCTTCCATTTGATGAAGACATATTGGAAGCCATGGTCAACGTTTATGAGAATAGTTCACTTTCTATGTCAAGCTCATTAAAAAATGAAACATATAACTATGAGCATAGTTTTCCTTCAGTGTCAAGCTCGTTAAAAAATGAAACAGACCCCCATGAGCATAATTCACCTTCTATGTCAAGCTCGTTAAAAAATGAAATAGATAAGAATGATCATAATTCAATTTTTGTGTCAAACTCATTAAAAAATGAAACAGATAACCATGATCATAGTTCACTTTTTGTGTCAAGATCAATAAAAAATGAAACAAAATCCATGCTATTTGATCTTTCACTAGATCTAGTACCTGAACCTTCATTTATTTCACCTATGTCAATTGATCCTCTTTCTTCCTCCCTATCTCGTGAATCTATTCCTATTAGTAGAAAGTAGTCTAATCGGATGCAGAAGAAGAGTTGGAGGATGAAACGAAGCTTGGGGGGCATGTCTCCAGCCTCTAGACAACATGTCGGAGTTCAGCCACTAGCGTATGCTAGGGGAAAAGTACCAACCTCTCAACATCATGTTGGGAAAAAAATCATCAATGGGTATCACCCTAAGCATAGTTTCATTTTCATTTTCAAGCTCAATTAAAAACCAAAACAACCCTGAGCATAGTTCATTTTTAGTTTCAAGCTCGTGTAAAAATGAAACAGACACCTCGAGCATAGTTTCATCCTTTGTTTCAATATCATTTAAAAATGAAACCAACCCTGAGCAGAGTTTCATTCTCTATTTCAATCTCATGTAAAAATGAAACATACACCCCGAGAAAAGTTTCATTCTATGTTTCAAGCTCATGTAAAAATGAAACAAACACCTCGAGCACAATTTCATTCTTTGTTTCAAGCTCATGTAAAAATTAAATAGACACCCCAAGCACAGTTTCATTCTCTGTTTCAAGCTCATGTAAAAATGAAACAAACACCTTAAGAACAATTGCATTCTTTGTTTCAGGTTCGTTTAAAAATGAAACCAATCCCGAGTTGAGTTTCATTATTTATTTCAAGGTCACGTAAAAATGAAACAGACACCCCGAGCACAATTTCATCCTCAGTTTCAAGCTGATCTAAAAATGAAACCAACCCTGAACATAGTTTCACTCTTTGTTTCAAGCTCGTATAAAAATGAAACAGACACCCCAAGCATAGTTTCATTCTCTATTTCAATCTCATGTAAAAATGAAACATACACCCATAGCATAGTTTCATTCTCTGTTTCAAGCTCGTGTAAAACTGAAACGAACACCTTGAGCACAATTTCATTATTTGTTTCAATATCGTGTAAAAATGAAACTAACTCCTCAAGAACAGTTTCATTCTCTGTTTCAAGCTCGTTTAAAAATTAAACCAACCCCGAGCACAATTTCATTCTCTATCTCAAGCTCATTTAAAAATGAAACCAACTCTAAGAATAATTTCATTATTTGTTTTAAGCTCATGTAAAAATGAAGCCAAACCCCAAGCACAGTTCCATTTTCTATTTCAATCTTGTTTAAAAATGAAACCAAACCCCGAGCATAATTTCATTCTCTATTTCAAGATCATTTAAAAAAGAAACCAACCCTGAGCATTGTTGTATTCTCTATTTCAAGCTCGTGTAAAAATGAAGAAGACACTTCGAGCACAATTTCATTCTTTGTTTCAAGCTCGTTAAAAAATTAACTCTTTAGAGTCTCCTTTAATCTCTTTTCAGACTCTCTAAACGTGAAAAGATTGTTGAACAATGTTGTTTCCTTTAACAATCATTAAAAGGATTTGAAAGGGCGCCTATTTGGTGTAAGGTTAACCCTTTTCTAGACCGGATGGACTAATTACAAAAATAAAATACTCTAGTCAATCGTGACTAGAATAGTTTTCCCTTGTATTGTTTTATACTTTTTTGGGCTTGGGGGACTAAATTTATGAAAAACAACAACCCTAGATTCTTCTTTAAGTTCTTTTCAGACTCTCTAAACGTGAAAATACCACCGCATTTATCTTCTCTGGGCTCGTAAAATTATACATTGAAGGACCCATATGCGATCAAAACCCTCCTTCTTTAGGTTCGTTAAACATGTGATGAGGGACTCATCGAAAATGAGCTATATCGAGAATCTTTTATCCTCCTCAAGCTCAATAAAAAAAATAGGTACTCATCATTCATGGTGGGGAATTTTTTTGAGGGAAGTGAGTCAAGTTTTGGAAATCAATATGGAAGTTGTTTTTTGTCTCCTTTGAACACGACACCTGTTTTCATCTGGTCTTACAATTGGTTAATCTACTTGTCTCTTAGTCATACCAATACTATAATTCACTATACTCCTTTGAATCACCCGAAGAGTGTCCCAATTATCATCGCACTATGTTTTGGTCTATCTCTCATCGAGTCAATGATACAAATTCATTTGTCCTACCTCACAATGTTCAAGGCAAGTTTTATCCCAAATCAACCACCCTACAGTATAACCAACTTTCATCCTTGTGTTAATTTGTGATCATTTGATCTATCATCTTACATCAATTTCCTGTGTTAGTTTCATGTTGATGATCAGGGACACATCATGGCCCTCCTTCGATGAGTCTGTTCCTATCGAATTCAACACATTATATAGGAATTAGACTTAGAAACCAGTCAATACCTTGGAACCTACATGCCTCAATGTGATGCAGGAGCATCGTACAAAGCCAAAATCACATGCCTAGCCAAAGGAGTAGATGGACATGCAGATGGAAAAAGACCACGTTTTTATGAAAACGTTTTGAATTTTGAAACTGAAGCATTAATGTAATAAGCTAGGAGGAACGTAGTTGCATTTATATCTTGGAGATTGTAAACAGATCTTGAGCGATTGCTCTCATCTACCGGATGTAATAGACATTAAGTTTGTTTAATGAAAGTAAGTAGATATGAATTCATAGATTAGACAGTTTAGAGAGTAAGAGGGAAAACATATATAGACACCCTCACCCTTGTATCATTGTAACATTATCATCATTGAGAGCTAAAGCAGAGAGTTGTAGAGAAGAACCCATGTATAGGAGCACTTGAGTTAATATATGAAGCTTTGACTCAATTTTCATGGTGTTGTGGTGCTTATTGTTTACATTTGTTGAATGGTATGTCTATAGTTGTTTTATTTTCTCTGTTTATGCATTTGTTTCAATGTTGTATTGAATGTGTGATTTCATGTTAAGTATATGAAGTCTAAGAGAGGAGAAGAATGAGTTTAAATTGTTTCTCTTACTGAGAATTCCTGCAAGGAGTGCAGTGAACGTCTGTAAGGTGTGTGTTGACGAAGGTCTAAGTTTTAGCTCAGAAAGCTCAGGAGAGATACCATTGTTCTCATATCCGCGAAGTGCAGGTGAAGCACAGAGATGTGCAAGGTGTGGGTAGGCTAGTTGAAGCCTTAGAAGTTATCAACTAAGGTGAAGGTGGAAGGACTGATGTTGCAAAGAGTGCACAGGGTCGAGGACTCAAATAACCAGCAGTTATTTGAAAGATTGTCGCAAGGATTGCGAGCAGAATTCCTTTTGGGGACTTGAGTTTGCAAGTGAAATCTCAGGAGGGATAGTACCTTTGAAGTGTTCAAAGGGAGATGAAAGCTAAAATCATCTCATAAAAGATAAGTTTAGGAGGGAGAACACCGATTCGTCTCACAGAAGTCATTGAGGAGTGAATCGAGCGGTCAGAATTCTCTGAGGAGAACTTGCGAAATCGCAAGGATCGTAGGATCCAGAGGAGCTGCAAGGTGGTTAGGATTTGGACAAATCCACCAGCCTAACATAAAAAATCAATGTGGACCATTGATTGTGATCTGTCTGAGCCATCAAATCATTTCAGGAATTTGGAACCCGTAAGTTGGGAGTGCAGGTCAAAACCCTTGGTCACTCAAACTCCCGGTTCGCGAAAAGGATAATCAAGTGTGAAATTTTGGTACTTCAGGGTTCGACATACTGGGAATATTGATGACAAGGATCCAGGGCTCTTAGCATAAAAAATCTCGAAGTCACCGAATGCGACGTGCCTTGAGGTGAATTTCAAGATTTCAGCATTTCGACACTTCGGGTGTCGGGAAGTAGAAGAGGAAGCGATCTTTGGAATTGAGAGTTTCAAACTCCTGGGTTCACGAAAATTCGAAAGATCTAGAGTCATCGTATCATGGAGGATCTTAGCTATAGATCACATTGGAGGTGAGGTTTCAGGAATTCGGAGATCGGAGTTTCAGGAGGTGAGGAACCTTTCTGCTGTGGATCTCGCAAGTCGCAAAATCCCAAAGAGCGAAAGAAAAAATTCTCAAAAACATTGAAGGACAATAGTCATGGTCCCAATCAAGTTTCGGGGTTCCAGGAGTCAAGGGATAGAGTTGCACATCAATGCAACTCCCGAAGTCGTGAAAAGGAAAAATCCATGTCAACGCAACTCTTGAAGTCGCAAAAAGGAAAAAGCCGAAAGGTGGGTCCTAATAATTAATCGGAGTATATGTGTGATGGAAGTCAAGGGAGTGATCAAGATTTGGAGAAATTCCTGAAAGACCATCGATCTCGCCAAAAAGGGGAAAATTTCGGAGATAGGGAAATCATAAGGGAAGAGGAGAGAGTGTTGGTCGATCACTCAAGTCCCAAAAAGATGAAATAAGTGGCAACAAGAGGCATGTGTTTGGTGCATTGAAGGATTAAACCCTCGTTAACATTTCGGGTTTCAGAGGTTGAAGAGATAAGGAGATCAACAACAAGATTCATGGAATCATCAAATCCAAAATCCCGAAAGGAGAAGAAAAACCCCGATCATATTTGTTGGCCAGTTGTGGAATACACCTTGTGTGTGTAGTATTCCCTGTGGGGAAGCCAAAGAGTCAATCAGACTCAGGGGAAGATTTATAACAATCCTACGTAGATCTTGGCCTAAGGGTCAGGGGTCTGCGTCATTGTGGTATCAGAGCTCAAAATAATTTCTTTACTTTCTGTAGCAGATAGAACAGGGGAACATTTTACAGCCATGCCACCGAGAAGAAGAGACAGGCCAATGCCAATGCTTGATCCAGCAAGAGAAAGAGAAATGCATGAGTTATGTTCTAGGCTTGATGCCATGGAGACAACATAGAGGTGCATAGTTTAAAATGGGGATATCAGTGAAGCCAAAAGTGAAAATGAAGCTAGAAACGAAGGAGAAGATATGACAGTCGAAGATGTTGCAGATGAACGCCTATTCAGAGTTGTTGCTAGGATAGGTGCTAGAGAAAAAATGGAGATTCCCATGTATGAGGGAAACTTATATGTTGAAGAGCTTTTAGACTGGATTAGAGCTCTGGATAAATACTTCAACTATGAGGATGTCAAGGAAGACAAGAAGGTCAAACATGCCGTTACTAAACTTAAATGGCATGCAAAACTATGGTGGGATGGATTGCAGGCTAACAGATGCTACAAAGGCAAGCAAAAAATCAAAAGCTGGGATAGAATGGTTGCAAAGATGAAAGCCAAATTTATACCCAGGGATTATAAAATCACTCTATTTCGGAGGATGCATAATTTGAGACAGAAGCTGATGTCAGTGAAAGAATACACTGAAGAATTCTACAGAATAAACATCAAAGCAGTTCATCGAGAGAGCGATGATGAAAAAGTTGTTAGGTACATGAATGGTCTGTGATATGACATCCAAGATGAGATGAGCATGATGACCATCCAAAATGTGGAAGATGCTTATCAGATAGCTCTGAAAGCTGAAGAGAAGCTGAGTCGAAAACAAGGTCAAAGAGGCCGAGGTAGAAATCAAGCCAGAGGTAAAACAATTGCCCAAGACAGAACTCAAAAATCTAAAGAAGAGGGGAAGAAACCTCAAATTCAACATGAGAGAGAAGGAATCTCACAGAGAGGGCAGTATGTTGATAGAAATACTTTTCCTCGAGCTAGAGGAAGAGGAAGAGGTAGAGGCGGTGAAGTAAAATGTTTTTTCTGTGGCAAAATCGGACATAAATCTTATGAGTGTCTAGATAGGAAGAAAGATGGTGGTGAAACTCACATTGTTTAATCTCAAGGGAGGAACATTGAAGCAGAAGAAGATGAGGGCAGAAGATCCTTAATGATGAGGAAAGTTCTCTTGAAGCTAGAGAAGGAGGTAGAGAACCCATCCCAAAGAAACAATTTGTTTCGGATTGCTTGCAAAACCAAAGACAGGGTATGCAAGGTCATAGTGGATAGCAGTAGCATAGACAATCTTGTATCTACAGAGATGGTAGAAAAGATGGAGTTGGAGACTATTGTACATCCAAGCCCATACAGAGTTTTGTGGCTACAAAAAGGACATCAGGTAAATGTCACTAAACAGTAAACAATGTTTAGTTGAATTTAAAATAGGAGGATATAAAGATGAAATATTGTGTGATGTCATTCCCATGGATGTTTGTCATCTATTTCTGGGTAGACCATGGAAATATGATAAGAACATGATTCATGATGGGAGAAAGAAAATGTACACCCTAGAGAAAAATGGTAGGACTCACATGTTTCTACCAATTAAAGATAAAGAGGTGAAAACAGAGATGAGAAACACTGTACTTCTCATGAGTGGGAAGGAACTTCTTGATGAGGTTAAGAAGAAGGAAGACACACAATTTATTGTGGTCAGGAAGCCCAAAATTGTTTTGACCAGTACCAGGATAGACGATTTACCAGAAGAGATCCAAGAGTTGCTGGGAGAGTTTGTTGATATAGTAGTGGACAAACTACCTCATTCGTTGCCACCTATCAAGAGTATAAGTCATCATATCGATCTTATACCTGAAGCTTGTTTTCCAAATAAAGAAACATATTGGTTGATGCCACAAGAAAATGAAGAAGTTAAGAGACAAGTCCGGGACTTAATGGACAAAGGATTGATTTGAGAAAGCTTGAGTCCATGCGTTGTTCCGACAGTGCTTAGCCCAAAGAAAGATGGGGGATGGAGAATGTGTACCGACTCAAGGGAAATCAATAAGATTACCATAAGTTACAGATTTCCATTTCCAAGGATGGAAAACTTGATGGATTGCTTGAGTGGAGCAAATTGTTTTTCAAAGATTGATTTGAAAAGTGGGTATCATCAAATTCGAATGAGAGAAGGTGATGAATGGAAGACAACATTCAAGATGAATGAGGGGTTGTATGAATTTCTTTTCATGCCATTTGGTTTAGAGAATGCGCCCAGTACTTTTATGAGATTGATGAATGAAGTCCTGAAGGATTTCATAGGAAAATTCGTCATTGTATATCTTGACGATATACTAATTTTCAGCAAAACATAAGCATAACACTTAAAGAATTTAGTTGCAGTAATGAAAAGATTACAGCAAGAGAAATTGTTGATTAATATGAAGAAATCGTAATTCATGAGGACAAAACTCATTTATTTGGGTTTTGTTATCTCTGCAAATGAACTAGAAATGGATCCAGAAAAGGTAGATGCAATTAAAAATTGGCCATTGTCGAAGAGTGTGTTTGAAGTTCTAAGATTCCATGGTTTGGCAAGTTTCTACAGGAAATTCATCCGAAACTTCAGTGGAATTAGCACACCAATGATGGATACAGTGAAGAAAAGACACAAGTCTTTTCACTGGAAAAAAGAAGAAGAGAAGAGTTTAAATCTGCTAAAGAAGAAGATCACTGAGCAACCAATTCTGGTTTTGCCGGATTTTAGCAAGACATTCCAGGTCAGGTGTGATGTGAGTAGATTTGGAATTGGAGCGATCTTGAGCCAAGATGACAGGTCGATCACATACTTCATTGAAAAACTGAATGAAGTGAAGATCAAGTACTCAACATATGACAAAGAATTCTATGCAGTCATACAAGCACTGAAGAAATGGAGACATTATTTGGTTCCTAAAGAGTTTGTTTTGTACAGTGATAATCATGCTGTACAATTCGTGACTCAACAGGAGAAGTTGAACCAAAAACATGTTAAATGGGTTGAATTCATGCRGAATTTTACTTTTGTGATTACACATATTTTTGGAACTACAAACAAAGTTGTTGATGCTTTGAGCAGGAAATGTTTGCTTATGCAGGAATTCAGAGTCAAGAATTTGGGTTTTGATAACCTCAAAGAAATGTATAGGGATGACCYAGATTTTAAAGATGCATATGAGGCATCTGAGAATCCAATTCTCAGGGATAGAAGCCAATGGACCGAGTATATGATCCAGAATGGGTTATTATTCCAGGGAAATCAACTATGTATTCCAAAATGATCCATGAGGRAGAACCTGTTGAAGGAAAAACACAATGGAGGATTGGTCGGACACTTCRGTCATGATAAGACATTCTCAAAGTTGAATGGATCATATTTTTGGCTAGGGATGAGGACAGATGTTAAGMAATTTGTGGACAGATGCAGGATTTGTCAACACACAAAAGGGAAAAGGAAGAACACAGGGTTATATCAACCATTACCCATACTAGAAAGGTCATGGGACACAGTGAGCATGGATTTTATATTGGGACTGCCAAGAACACATAGAGGCTATGATTCAATCTTTGTGGTAGTCGAAAAATTTTCAAAAATGGCACATTTCATACCATGCTAGAAAACCAGTGACACAACTCATATTGCGAACCTTGTTTTCAAGGAAGTCATCAGACTTCACAGCTTTCCAAGGAGTATCATGTCTGATCGAGATACCAAGTTCGTAGGGAATTTCTGGAGGACCTTATGGAAAAATATGGGGACAAGTTTATCTTTTAGCTCAGCATATCATCCTCAAACGGATGGGCAAGCAAAAGTCGTGAACAGAAGCTTGGGAGATTTGTTGAGGAGCTTAGTGACTGAACACCACAGTCAATGGGATCACATTCTGCCATAGGTGAAATTTACTTATAATGATTCTCTTAACAGAAGCACAGGGAAGAGTCCATTCCAGATTGTATATGGAATGTAGCCAAGGGGAGTTTATGAATTGAAAGATTTGGAACAAGCTGAATTCAGGAGTGCTAGTGTAGAAGACTTTGTAGAAGGAATGAAGGAGCTTCATAGTCGAGTCAAGGAGAGATTGCAGAGTTCAAATCAAGAATACAAGCAGAGAGCAGATCAACACAGGCGAGAAATTCAATTTGAAGTTGGTGATTTGATTCTTGTGCATCTAAGGAAGGAAAGGTTCCTAAGGGTAACATATAACAAACTGAAGATGAAAAATATTGGACCGTGCAAGGTCATAAAGAAATTTGGGGCAAACGCATATGATATTGAATTACCCGATGGGATCGGAATCTCACCAATATTCAATGTTGCAGATTTGTACCCTTACAAAGCTGAAGAAGCAGGAGCAGAGAAGGAACAAAAACAAAATTCAATGGACAAAACAAATGCCTATAGCTGAAAAGCCACAGATGGAAATCATAATTGACAAAAGGATTAGCAAAAAGACTAGGAGAAAAGAGTATTTTGAATACTTGGTCAAATGGAAAGGACATCCAGTTGAAGATGCCAGTTGGGAGAATGAAGAAGAAATTCGAAAGCATGGACAGATCGTGCAAGATCTCATGAACAGGAGTTCATGAAAATTTTCAAGAAACGGAGTATGATCTAGGAGCATCATACAAAGCCAAAAGCACGCGCCTAGCCAAAGGAGCAGTTGGATGCATAGATGGAAAAAGAGCATGTTTTTATGAAAATGTTTTGAATTTTGAAACTAAATCATTAATGTAATAATCTAGGAGGAACGTACTTGCATTTATATCTTGGAKATTGTAAACAGATCTTGAGCAATTTCTRTCATCTACCAGATGTARTAGACATTAAGTCTGTTTAATGAAAGTAGGTAGATTTGAATTCATAGATTAGACAGTTTAGAGAGTAKGAGGGAAAATGGATATAGACACCCTCACCCTTGTATCATTGTAACATTATCATCATTGAGAGATGAAGCAGAGAGTTGTAGAGAAGAACCCATGTATAGGAGCACTTGAGTTAATATATGAAGATTTGACTCAATTTTCATGGTGTTGTGGTGCTTACTATTTACATTTGCTGAATGGTATGTCTATAGTTGTTTTATTCTCTCTGTTTATGCATTTGTTTTAATTTTGTATTGAATGTGTGATTTAATGTTAAGTATATGAAGTCTGAGAGAGGAGAAGAATGAGTTTCAATTGTTTCTCTTCCTAAGAATTCCTGGAAGGAGTGCAGTGAACATCCTCAAGGTGTGYGTTGACGAAGGTCTAAGTTTTAKMTCAGAAAGCTCAGGAGAGATACCATTGTTCTCATATCCGCGAAGYGTAGGTGAAGCACAGAGCTATGCAAGGTGTGCASAGGCTAGTTGAAGCCTTAGAAKTTATCAACTAAGGTGAAGGTGGAAGGACTGTTGTTGCAAAGAGTGCATAGGGTCGAGGACTCAAATAACTAGAGGTTATTTGAAATATTACCGCAAGGAGTGCGAGCATAATTCCTTTTGGGGACTTGAGTTTGCAAGTGAAAGATCAGAAGGGATAGTACCTTTGAAGTGTTCAAAGGGAGACAAAAGCCGAAAGAATCTCATAAAAGACAAGTTCAAGAGGGAGAACACTGATTCATCTCACATAAGTCATTGAGGAGTGAATCGGGCGGTTAGAATTCTCCGAGGAGAACTTGCGAAATTGCAAGGATCGTAGGATCCAGAGGAGCTACAAGGTGGTTAGGAGTTGGACGAATCCGCCACCCTAACATCAAGAATCAATGTGGACCATTGATTGTGATCTATCTGAGCCGTCAAATCATTTCAGAAATTCAGAACCTGTAAGTTGGGATTGCAGGTCAAAACCCTTGGTCACTCAAACTCTCAATTCATGAAAAGGATAATCAAGTGTGAAATTTCAGTATTTCGGGGTTCGGCATACCAAGAATCTTGATGACAAGGAGCCAGAGCGATTAGCATAAAAAATCTCGAAGTCGCGAAACACGACGTGCCTTGAGGTGAATTTTGGGATTTCAAAATTTCGGCACTTCGAGTGTCAGGAAGTAGAAGAGGCAGCGATCTTTCGAATTGAGAGTTTCAAACTCCTAGGTTCACGAAAATTTGAAATATCCAGAGTCATCAGATCATGGAGGATATCAGCCATAGATCACGTTGGAGGTGCGGTTTCGGGAATTTGGAGATCAGGGTTTTAGGAGGTGAGGAACCTTTCTACTATGGATCTCGCAAGTCACAAAATCCCGAAGAGAGAAAGAAAAAATTCTCAAAAACATTGAAGGACAATAGTCATGGGCCCAATCAGGTTTTGGGGTTTCGGGAGTCAAGGGATAGAGTTGCACGTCAACACAACTCCCGAAGTCACGAAAAGGAAAAATGCGAAAGGTGGGTCCTAAGCATTAATCGGAGGATACGTGTGATAGAAGTCAAGGGAGTGGTCAAGCTTCAGGGAAATTCTCGAAAGACCATCGATCTCACCAAAAAGGGGAAAATTTTGGAGACCGGGAAATCATAAGGGAAGAGGAGAGAGTGTTGGTTGATCACTCAAGTCCTGAAAAGCCGAAATAAGTGGCAACAAGAGGCGTGTGTTCAGTGCATTGAAGGAGTCAACCCTCGTTGATGTTTTGGGTTTCGGAGGTTGAAGAGATAAGGGGCTTGACAACAGGATTCACGAAATCATGAAATCCGAAATCCCGAAAGGAAAAGAAAAACCCCGATCATATTTGTTGGTCAGTTGTGGAATACACCTTGTGTGTGTAGTATTCCCTGTGGGGAAACCATAGATTCAATCAGACTCAGGGGAAGATTTAGAACGATCCTGCATGGATCTTGGACCGAGGGTTAGGTGTCTACATCACAATGGCATGTCTCCTCAATTTAGAAAGTAGGTTTACATCATTGGCCTTTGATTGAATGATTCCATGAATGCTCGAATTCATCTCATTTTTTCACATTCACTGGAATATACTAGGGTACCTTGGGATTCATTCTCATCATTGGTGATTTCCCTCACACATGTTAAGGATATACATCAATGGTTGGTAATCAAGTGGTTTCTACCATGTTTGACATCAACACATCTATTCACATGGCTAGAATCGTACCATTTTGGGATTGGGATGAAGACCCTGGGAACTCCTCAAGCACCTAGGCCGTGATGGTGACTATTTGAGTACTTAGAAGATTTCAGTATCATCATCATGTTGGAAATCTCACTGATGTATATGTTGTCACATAGATCCAATTTTTATTGGTCTGTGGCTATGTTTTTGTCATATCATGTTTCCAATGTGTATTATTTTGTGGCTACGACCTAATTGGGTCATGGAGATATGAATCCACATTGTATCTTTAGTGGCCATATCCTTATTCAGTGATTTTATGGATTCATAGTGTATTGGTTGGTGACCATGCTTTGAGTCAAGTGTATTATGAGCATGGGTATGCCTACCTCGAGGATGATAAGTATATATTGTTTGATTTTTTTTGCAACTTCCTCCCATCTCTCCTATTCCAACACCCTCACATACATATTTTTGTAAAGTGTTTTGGACATCAACTTTTCTTCTGACCTCAAACTTTAGGGGGAATATGTTACACACCTAAGTGTCACACTACCAAATCTCTCACTTAAGTTTCACAACTATTATACACCTAAGTGTCGCACTACCAAATGTTGCACCTAAGTTTCTCTCTTAAGTGTCTCACATTACGAAGTGTCCTACTTAAGTGTCACAACTTCATCACCATGAAGAAGTGTTTGTCATGAACCCTAGACAAGTTGGAATAGAAACCTATCAGTTGGAGGTCGAAATACCATCTTTTTCCTTGATATTTTGGCCTTGATTGAGCTTCATCGCTCCCATACCCATATACAAGGAGGGATAGAACCCTAATAATCACTCCCAAAGAGTGTATTAGGGAGTGATAGTCCCTTGTTCATCACCCTTTGCATAGTTATTGGGGGGAGGGGGTGATGAAGGAGTAAAAACCATTTTTTCTTGACTTGTGAGGTTGTTCTAAGAGATCTTAATTGGTTAAGGGATTGGTTCGATATTTACTCTATTCAAGGAAAGGAAATATTGTTAGTTCAACCAAATCCTCATTTGAACACATCCTCTCCTAAAAAATATCCTATGGTTGTGATGTCCCTTTTCTTATATAATGAAGGTCGTGCTTGAGTGAAAAGTAGAGACAATTTCAGAGTATCATACGTTTGATCTTGAGACATTCAAGGGAGGAGAATTGAGAGAATCATACTTATGAGTGTGTGAGACCCAAGTGGATGGATAGGAGAGCTTTGAGGAGCTACTACAACATCAATATTGATATTGTAAGTGCTTAATTTTTATTTGATTTCCATTAATACATAACTTGGTCAATTCCTCTCATATCTATGCATTCAGTATATGGAAGTATAATGTTGTTTAATTCATCATATATATATCTATTTTTACTTAACAATATAGTGTGGAAGAAGGAGGTTATTCTTTGTTCTTTACAGGAATTTTCTTGCGCCTAGGAGCTTGGACATCAAGATCAAAGGTTGGATCAACGAGGACAAATGACATAAAAAGTTAAGTCTCCCATCTCTCTCTTCTTATTATAATTGTTGAAATAGGTCTAAGGGGAAAGTGGTTCATCATTTTTCTTCTTGTGTCTTGGATAAAAGAGGGGTCTTGATCTAAGGGGGGTTTCACCTGTCTGTAGGGGGGACTTTACCACAACAACGAAGGTGAGGGGAAGATGGGAATGGGATTAAAGGGAGAATAATAATATATTAAATGTGGATTAAGACTAAGACTTAAATGTGTATTAAGACTAAGATTAATAGATATTAAGAGTAGATTAATAGTAACACTAAGAATTAAAAAGATATTAATGATATATTGAGGTTGGATAAGTTGTAAAAAGAAGTTGCAAGAAATGGCTAAGTTGTAAAAAGAGGAGGAAATGTCTAGAATATGAAGTTATAACAAGTGTGGTTCCAAGACGTGTACTTCCAAAAATTGAACATGGTTCCAAGAATTGAGCATGGCTCCAAGAAATTGAACATGGTTCCAAGAATTGAGCATGGCTCCAAGAAATTGAACATGGTTCCATGAATTCCAAGAATATAAGTGTGGTTCCAAGAAAAACTAGCTTTTTTGCATATGGAAGAAGCCATCTATGGGAGGTTAGATAAAAAAATGGATATCTTGAGCATATAGACTCATACTTTTAATTCGTAAAATGTGTGATGAAACTGAGACTGATGGATACACCATGAACATATGATCAATCGAAATTTATTTCTCTTGATATTTTTATTTTTATTATTCCAAGAGAGGAAAAACTAGTTGATCAATTGTTTTATCAAAAACTGGCTCCAACTGTGAGACAATGACCCCTTGTGGGTTGTTGAGAACACTAGAATTTAAAGACTAATTTCCTTCTCCATTGGGATATGGAATCATATTAAGAATAAATTCTTGTATTTCCTCCTCCATGGATTAATATTCAAACATTACCTCCATCTAGTAACCGCTTTATTATGCAAAACTTGGACTCAAGAAACAAACTATGTACAAAGAAGATATACCTACCCTATCCTACTTGGAGGAAAGGGACACTTTTAGGTGTAGGTATATTTCCAATGGATCCATTCAAGAATCCAAATTATCTATGGAATTAAATCCAAAGTTGGGTAATATATCGATGATGTTAAAAAGGAATCAAGAGTAAGCCCAAAGAATGTTGAAGATGTTAGGTAGATAGAGAGGTAGTGGGGGGGGGGTGAAAGAGGGCCCATAGTGATAATAGTGGAGGCAATTCAATTTAAGTTGGACTAGGTCAACAATATTATTAAATAAGGCCCACTATGGTAGTTAGATATAATAAATGTAAGAGGACTTCTTAGAAGGTTTTGCTTCTAGAAGATTCCTCCTCTAGAATGTTCTTAGGTGATGGTAGAACTATATAAAGGGGTTCAAGCAATGTAATGGGATATGAATAGAAATATTGTATTTGGAGCTGAAACTCATTAGGAGGAATCCCCCTCAAAGAGACAAGTGAACATGAGAGGATCCATTGTATGGTGTTTCCCTACCCCAAGGGTTTTGATATAATAAAGTGGTGGTTTTCTATATTGTTTCATATATCTTGTGTGGTGATTGTATCCATATATATTTGGTACTATTGTGGTATTTTTTATTCACGTCTTTGGAAATTAACAAGTGGTATTAGAGCACTTTCCTTGGCTAGAAGTGTGGGGAAAATATTTTTATTTTTTGCAGATTTATTTTCTTGGAAAAAAAAGAGGGCCACAACAGTATGAACGATTTATATAGGTTTTTGGTGATTTTTTTTTAAAAAATGGTTGTATATCTGAGT
>ML785897.1:408606-425074 GCA_009831015.1 Picea engelmannii | reverse complement strand
AAATAATAAAGAGAAGTGAAAAAAATCAAGAAATGATAAAGTAAGATGAGAAAATCAAGAAGGAATATTTAAATGATAAAATATTGGAGAAATTTCTATTTATGGAAAGTGGTTAACCCTAAAATAAGGAAAATAGGTTAAGTCACTACAAATGGGTTAAGTGACCTAAAATGGGTTAAGTGACTTAGAGGATGAAAGTATAAATAAGATAGCAATGGTCTCTTGTAGATCATCCTTTTTGTGGATCAATGGAGAGCTTCTTGTGAGAATATATTTTGGAGTATTGATGGAGAGCTTCTTGTGAGAGATTCTTGAGAATTCTTGGTGTGGAACACTTGAGAATATTGAATATATATAGGTTACTGAGGTAAAAAAGGATATCTAAGCCGAATTTCAGAAGGAATGTGAAGAAAAGAGGGCCAGAATTGAAGGGAGGATACATTCTTTTGATGATGTTTTCTAAGGTATGTTATTTACAGGTCATCTCACCATTTTCTCTACAATGTTTTTTCTATAATGATTCAGACCGTTAAATTGATATTCCATTGAGAAAACATACCCAATTATCTGTGGTAATAAATTTATCTTGTGGGTCGTTGTATTTTGGGAGTTACACTCCGTGGAAAATAGGGTTTGTGGCTAGTCCTCAAACTAGTCAAAAACAGGTGTTTTGGGTAAAAATGTCATAACTTCTTCATAACAGATCCAAATTTAGTGAGACCAAATGTGTTGGTTAGGGTATATGATTTAGTATGTTTTGGAATATTTTTATATCAATTCAACGAATATTTTGTGTGGGGCACGCTCTATAAGGTCTCTCTCTAGAATAAGCCAGAATTTAGCAAGGTATGCCATTTTTGCTATAACTCCTTTTCTGAGAGGTTACAATTAGTTCCACCTAGAGGAATTGCATAAAACACATTGAAGAAAATTTTATATCATTTTCATATCTTTATTCATTACAGGTACAAAGTTATGATTATTTCAAGTTGGGGTTGTTGACTAATCCAAAACTAGTCATGGTTGAGACAAGCAGTTGATGAGTTGGCACGTACATGAGGTGTATAGTTGATTATGTCGGTACATATTGATGAGTCATTGTTGATGAGTAGTTGACACATGATTGGTATATACTTGGTACATGGTTGGATGCACTTGTTTATGTTATAGGTTGATTACAGGTTGTTTGGCATATGTTGGTGCATGGTTGATGCACTTGTTTATGTTGACAGATTGATATATGTTGAGGATTGTTGCCTCATATCAGTTGGTGCTGAGAATTTAAGTTGAGTCTTTCATATAGAGCTGGTGTTCTTGTAGAGTTGTACTCTATTTAGTTGTTATTGAAAACCCCCCGGATTGAAGTCCATAATAAAAGGAAAAATTGTACATACATCTTGTGTTCCTTGTGGAGATGATTTGTTGATGATATGTTGTTGATATGTATTCACATATAATTGATTATAAATGATAGAATTGAGTAATGAACAAATGTTGAATGTTAACTAAGGATTTTTTGTGTAAGAGGGAAGTTTTGGGAAAATATCCCCACACTCACTCACCCCCCCTCTAAGTGTGGTAGGTGTGTTCAACTATGCAGGTTGCATGAAATCAAGTTTGAGCTCTATTGGTTTCAATTGTTCGACTATCTCTGAGGTGTCCAATAATGGTGGGAAATATGGCCGAAGGAGATCCATGTTGAACACTGGGTGCAAGCCAAGGAAAGGGGGAATGTTGATCTCAAAATAATTGTCACCCATAGCCTTGGTGATGGTGTAAGTTCCATAACAGAGTGGGCGAAGCTTTTGATAGGGCCCTGTAAGGCATTCTTTCTGTAAGTGCAAGCAAACTTTGTCTCCCACCTGAAACTTATGTGTCACCCAGTGTTGATCATGGCGTTGCTTGTACTTGGAATTGGACTTCTATAAAATATCTTGAACTTGTTGGACGATGTGTTGGATCCTCTCAATGAAGTGGATGGCTTTGTTAGCTTCAGTTGGACACTAGTACATATTGGAAAAATTGTGACATTATGGAGAAAAATGGCCATACTGTCAAAAAATAGAGGAAATTTTAATTTTTTTTCTCCATATAGCCTTATAACGTCGTTATTGTGACGTACTACTAAAATTGTCTCTCTTGTGATGAATTTTGAAGGATGTCTCTCTTGTGACGACTAAAATTTTATGTCTCTCTTGTGACGTTGGTGAAATATTTGTCTCACTTGCGATGTTGTGGACACTAGGTTTTCCCCACCCCAACAGTCACCTAGTATTTGACCAAGTCAACTTTAACTAGGTCAACTATCGTTAGAATTGTGACATTATAAAATCTATAAATATTTTGCATTTTACGAATGTTGCGACAAGTTTTCTATAATAACAACAGTTCAAAAAGGGTATAAGCCGGTGTTCTTGGCGAAAAAAAAAAACATGCATTTTTTTTCAGTATATGTCTGTGGGGAAGAATGTCAGAAAACATTAAAGAGGGTGAAAAAGGTGATGGTAAATGTTATTTCCCTTGCAAAAATTGTTGTACTAGACGTCTTGAAATATTTTTAATAACAACAAATAAAAAACATTCTAGAAAATATGGGCACGTGGACGGGGGATCAAATGAATATCGTCCCATGGTAATTATATATATATATATATACATATTCATTATTTGTTTTAATATTTATTGTATTCTCAAACTTTTATATTTTTTTATACATGCACTAATTTTTCATGATTGTTTGTAATTATAAAGTTAGATTTTCCCCCTAACTTTATGCACAAAGCACCAAGTAGTAGAAGAAATGTTGTTGTACAAGATGAAGAACTTTAAGCAGATAATGAAGATCAATTTAATCATCCCATGGAAGTAGATGACAATAATAACATATTTCAAGATGATGGGACAAATCAAATGATCCAAGACTTATTCGGTCATCCATATGAGGATCATGGGGACAATAGTGATGGTATTTATGATGAACCTCTGATTGAAAAGGAAAACAAATGACTTTATAAAGGGTCAAGAGAAAATATTTTCCCCACTAATTTCTATTGGTGAACTTAAAGGTTACAAATCATTTGTCGAACACTTGTATGCCACAGATCCTAAGGTATGTAATATGTTTCATCACATCTACACAAAGGTTGACTTTTCCCCATTTATTTTAGTGTTAATTAATGTGTAAAATAAAAATGCAATATTTACAATTACTATTCTTTACATTAACTATTTATTTTTTAGGTTTTATATTTTTAGGTGAATTTCTATTACCCTTGTCAAATATTTTACCTTGCACATATTGATATTTACATGCCATTATGAAAGACATTGGAATGGAGTATAAAAGTATAGATGCATGTCCTGATGATCATATTATATTTTATGGACAACATGCATCTAAAACAAAATGCCCGGTATGTGGTATCAGTAGATATCGAACCTATCAAGTAACAAAAATGGTCCCTCGAAAGGTTCTCTAGCATATTCCCATAATTCTATGTTTGCAGCGACTATTCAAGTGCCAAAGAAAAGCACAATCTATGTATTACCATGCATGAAAGAGAATTGAATATGGCGTTCTTTGAATGCCTACAGATGGTTATGCATTTAAGGAAATTGCTACAAAATGGCCAGAATTTATAGATGAACCTCATAATGTTAGGCTTTCATTAGCAACTGACGGTGTTAATCCATTTGGAGAGCTTCGGTCTGTTTAGTCAGTGTGGCCTATTTTTTTATTATCAAGAATAGCATTCCTCCTTGGATGTCAATAAAGAGGGAGCACATAATGTTGACAATTATTATTCCAGGTATTTGTTTACATTAATTTTTCGAATGTAAATTTTTCATTTTTCTCTTTTTTTGCATAACACATTTTATTTATTTATTTACGTATATATACATACCATGGTAGTAATTTCTTGTAATTTCAAACAATTAGGTAAGTACCAAGTTAAATATATGAATCTGTATATCGATCCTCTTATCGACGAGCTACTAAAGTTATGGGAGGGAAACACTATGTATGACATTTGTAAACCAATTGGGCAGAAGAGATTTCAATGTCGTGGAACACTTTTATGGATAATTCATGATGCCCCAGGACTAACACATTTTTGTGGTATGTAACATTCCATATTGCACGCTTGAATAGTATATAATTAATTGAATATATCATGCATGTTGTTTAAATAATCATTTCATATATTAATAATTCACATTAATCCATCTGTTGCAAGTATTCAAACAAAGGGTAAATTTGCATGTCCAGTTTGTGGTCATAAGATGAAATCTCATTGGTCAAAAATTTTAGGAAAGGAGGTGTTTTATGAGTATAGAGACTTCCTCTCTAAGAACCATAAGTATCGTACTACTGAAAAATATATTTTCAATGGGAAACAAGAGACTGGACTAAAACCATAAAGAATGACACCTCGCCTATGGAAGTGGGCATATGAAAAAATTAATCCTCGAGGTATGCATTTTGTTTATGTCTCATAAATGGAATCATGTTTTGAAATTTTATTTTAATTATTCATTTTATTTTACTGCATTTGATAAATAGTGTTCTGATTTTTTTTATGCTTCATCAATGTCGTCATCGTGAAGGTAGTAATAATGGGATTCCACGAGGAATGAAATGTTATACCACTCAATTCATGAGGTTTCCTTACTATGAGGACCTAAAAATAGTTCATTTATTTGATACAATGCATATCGGGAAGAATGTGACAAAAACATTATGGTGAATCATAGATGGCAAGAGGGATAAAGAAAAAATTGTCAAAATTTGTAATGACATTCGGGAAGCCAATCATGCAATGAAAAGTGTGATTTGATCAAATAACGATGGAGACCAAAATAACCTTCCATGGTTATTAACAGAGAAGGAAAGCAATGGTGTAAAATAGGTCATTAAAAAAATTAAATTTCCCACAGGTTTTTGTTCAAACATAAAGAATATATTAACGAAGAAAGGTGAGTTTGGTGGGGTCAAAACACATGATTGGAATACCTTCATTAAGGTAATTAATCATTTTAGTATTCATATTTATATATTGGTCATATACATTTTTGAGATTTTAATGTTTTTTGTCTAGTTTTGAACAAGTAACAATTCGTTTTTATTGTTACAGTATGTTCTACCTCTATCTCTCCCAAAAGAATTTGACAACAACGTCAAAAAAGTTATATATGATCTTGGAAAATACATGAGGTAAGTAGCTACAAAATATATGCAAAAACAAATTTCAATTTTTTGTTGTACTTAATGAGATGTGTTTTACTTGTAATGTAATATGTATTATGTTTTGTTGAAACATGTTATTTTCTTGCGTCATGATCTGCAGATGGTTGTCATTGAAAGAAATCCATGAAGATGATATAAAGTATTGGAAGAGAGAAATTCCTCGGCTAATGTGTGAAATGTAGAAGCATCTACCTCCAACATTTTTCAATGCACAAGAACACTACCTCATACACCAAGTTGAGGAGATTTAAATGTGTGGACCTGTAGACACAAGGTCAATGTGGATAGTGGAGAGGCACTTGAAATGATTGAAGGCTTTGGTTAGACAAAGAGAACGTCACGAGGGTTATATGGTGGAGGGATATATGGTATATGAATACATGGTGTATATTAGTCAGTATATCCCTAAATTAGCAGCGCAAGATATGCATGTAATGGATTTCATTTGGGATGTGAACTCCATCAAAAAAATTGAAAGGGAGCAGTTGTTGGGGAAAGGTACAATGAATAAAGTGATAGGTAATTAAGTTATGGATATTTTTAATAAATATATAAAAAAAAATTATATGTGTATATGATCGTACTCATTTAATATTTGTTCTTTCATCATTTATTAATATTTACCATGGTTATAACTAATATT
This sequence comes from Picea engelmannii, assembly GCA_009831015.1. Lineage (NCBI taxonomy): Eukaryota > Viridiplantae > Streptophyta > Pinopsida > Pinales > Pinaceae > Picea > Picea engelmannii. The sequence goes on along the minus strand of ML785897.1, from coordinate 419,183 downwards.
TAATATTGGTGAATTGTGATTTTTTGATCAGCTAATTGCTCAATATTGGGATGCACTACATTTATACATTGTAAACAATCTTGACTAGATAAACATATGGATTGATAGATGTAAAGAACATCATGGCGGTAGGTTATCATGGAAATAATTGTCTGAATTGGTTATAGAAGATCGTCATAATGGATATTTTGATGCTGCGCAGAGGGAAATATATTTATCATATTGTTTGAAAGATGGAAAGGCAAGAAAATTCACCCATTTTATTCAGTTATTTTATATTATATTAATGTGATTGTAGGTGTTTTTTTTTCATATTATACTTTCTAAGTTATATAAATTTGTTTATTATTAATTTTTCTTTTTTTGACAATGCATCTTTTACATGTCTAGCATATTGCAGTTGAAACACCACAAGGCTATGTGGTGCAATGGTTGTAAATTTCGCATCAAACAATTGGATGAAACCAGAAAAACTTATGATAGTGGGATAGTTGCAATATTCTAGGTCACTAATGTTTCCTCTAGGAGTGACATACATCCTCGAGAATATAAAAATAGATACTATGGGTTTTTGAATGATATAATTGAGTGTGACTTTAATTCCTTCAAACTATTTTTGTTCGATGTCAAATGGTATAGGTCACAAATGCATGAACATGATGAGGAAAGAAAAGTTATATGAAACAATCCAACGTATTTCCGATGATTAAAAGAACAATTTTTGAAAAAGAAAATGACCGCTGTGTTTTTCCAAGTCAATGTGAACAAGTCTTTTACTCAAAGGTTCCAGGTAAGAGGGATTGTTCATTTGTTGTTAGATATGATCCAAGAGGAAGGMAAATAAAGTATATTGTAGATGAAGAAGATGATGTAGAGCTAGAGCAGGAAGAATATGGGTCRACATATGAAGAAGACAAAGAAGATGAACCAAGCGTAGGAGACAATGTGCTAGTTCTTGATGATGATATYGATGATGATATGCTCAAAAATGGCATTGATGATGATGATATCGATGAASATATGCTCGAAAATGGCATTGATGATGATGATGATATCATCAATCCTTTCAACATTTTTTATGAACCGGATGCTGATACAGATGTCGAGTTGGATGATCAATAAGAGGATACAAAATAAGGATGACACAAATGTTGCATTGGTCGATGAGGTATGTAACTAGATATTTTAATTCGTATGAATTATTCTCTTTAAATAATTTTTTATGTGGGTTAATTACATGTTTTTAAGTTTTATTTCATTTTTGTGTTGGTAGTTTCTATGCATGATTACTATGTTTCTTTTGTTTATTTTATATTTTATATATTGGGTATTGGGGAATTGAGAGTGATGTGAGGGAGGGGGGGGGAAGGGGCCATATGAGCTTCCACCTTCATGTCGTTGGCCTTGTTTCGTAGATAATAAATTATTATTGAAACCAAGGGAAGTTCATTCATTCATCTTTATACTCAAAGATCACTCAAAGACACACTCTATATACTGTCTCATCTCGTCCTCATTTCATTTTAATATTCTTCGTCGAATTTTAAACGAAACAACTATTAAAATACAATGTACTAGGGTTAGAGTACATGATGGGAAACAATGACCTATGAATGGGGCCAATGTTGAAATTTTTTCAAAATGTTTGTGTATGCATTGAAATTTGACATGGATACTCTATTCACATTTGACATGCATCGAAATTTGACATGGAAAGTATGTTCCATGTCAAATTTCAAGATAGTTCCAACAACAATTCTATATAAGGGAATGACAAACATTGATAATGAGATGTGCATGATGAACGTTGATGAAAATGTGGATGATCTCAAATATTATGTGGGGACATCATACATCCTTGAGCCTTGAAACCATCCCATACTGTCAAGGCATGTGTCTAGTCTAACCATGTCAAATTTTGACTCATACAGGAACATATTGAAGAAATTTCAACGTTGGCCCCATTCATTGCTAACTATGTGGGGTCGGTGCATGACATATGTGGTGGGTGAATTGAAAGTTCCATGACATTTCAAGAGAGTTTCAACAAATATTATACATATGGAAACAACGAATGATGACAATGAGGCATCCATTATGAACGTTGATGCAAACATGGATGATCTCAAAGATTATGTGGGGACATTAGACATCCTTTAGTCTTGAAACCATCCCATACCGTCAAGGCATTTTTTTAGTATAACCATGTCAAATTTCGATGCATACATGTACGTTTTGAAGAAATTTCAACGTTGTCCCCATTCACTGCTTACTATGCGAGGTCGATGTAGGATGACATTGGTGATGGGTGTATTGGAAGTTCCATGACATTCTATCAAGTAATAAGGTTAATCCCTTAACATAACTTCCTCTAAGACTGACAAGGAAAAAAGAGATACTATCTCAATCTAAATCCTACACTATATACTAAACGACCTAATACTTTCATACCTAAACATCATAATATAAATACCAAATACCTAAAGAGATATATTTCCTCTGACTAATACTCTATTTTATCTTTATAAAGCACTAATACTAATCTTCATAGCATTTGAAACTCTAAAGATAGAACTTACTAGAATATTAAAGAGTCCCTAAGACCAACCTACCTTAGGGAGCTACTTACTATATAGATTGAAATAACGAATGATGACAATGCGACATCCATTATAATGAACGTTGATGCAAACATGGACAATCTCAAATATTATGAGGGGACATCAAACACCATTAAGTCTTGAAACCATCCCATACCATCAAGGAAACTATCTGGTCTAACCATGTCAAATTTCAACACATACGAGAACAAATTGAAAAAAAATCAACGTTGGCCCCATTCACTGCTCACTTTGCAGGTTCAGTGGAAGAAATTTGTGATGGGTGTATTGGAAGTTCCATGTCAAATTTCAAGATAGTTCTGACAATGATTCTATAGAAGGGAATGATGAATGATGACAATGAGAGGTGAAACATGGTGAATGTTAATTCAAATTTGTATCATCATACATCCTTGAGTCTTGAAATCCTCCCATACTGTCAAGGCATATGTCTAGTCTAACCATGTCAAATTTCAATGCATATAGGCACATATTGAAGGAATTTCAATGTTGGCCCTATTCACTGCTCACTATGTAGGGTCAGTGCATGACATTTGTGGTGGATGAATTGGAAGTTCCATGACATTTCAAGAGATTTCTAGCAAATATTCTACAGATGGAAAAAATGAATGATGACAATGAGATGCCCATTATGAATGTTGTTGCAAACATGGACGATCTCAAAGATTATGTGGAGACATCATACATCCTTGAGTCTTGAAACCCTCACATACCTTCAAGTCACGTGTCTAGTCTAACCATGTCGAATTTCGACGCATATATGCACAGTTTGAAGAAATTTCAATGTCGGCCCCATTCACTGCTTACTGTTTGAGGTCAATGCAAGATGACATTTGTGATGGGTGTATTGGAAGTGCCATGACATTTCAAGAGAGTTCTGAAAACGATTCTATAGAAGGAAATCATGAATGATGACAATGAGACATCCATTATATTGAACGTTGATGCAAACATGTATGATATCAAATATTGTGTTGGGACATCAAACATCCTTAAGTATCGAAACCCTCCAATACCTTAAAGGAAACTATCTAGTATAACCATGTCAAATTTTGATGCATACGGGCAAAGATTGAAAACATTTCAACATTGCCCCCATTCACTGCTCACTGTGCGGGGTCGGTGGAATAAATTTGTGATGGCCAGTGTATTTGAAGTTCCATGTCAAATTTCAAGATAGTTTCGACAGCAATTATGTAGAAGGGAATGGCAAACATTGGTAATGAGATGTGCATGATGAACATTGATGCTAATGTGGATGATATCAAATATTATGTGGGGAAATCATACATCCTTTAGTATTGAAACCCTCTCATACTGTCAAGGCATGTGTCTATTCTAACCATGTCAAATTTTGACTCATACATGAACATATTGAAGAAATTTCAACGTTGGCCCCATTCACTGCTCACTATGTGGGGTCGGTGCATGACATTTGTGGTGGGTGAATTGAAGCTTCGGTGACATCAAATCAACTTGTTCATTCAATAATCAAACCCTCCTTAAGTATTATGTGGGGACATCGAACATCCTTAAGTATCAAAACCCTCCCATACCTTCAAGGCAATTATCTAGTCTAACCATGTCAAATTTCGACGCATACGAGAACATATTGAAAACATTTCAACGTTGGCCCCATTCACAACTCAATGTGTGGGTTCGATGGAAGAAAATTGTGATGGTTGTATTGGAAGTTCCATGTCAAATTTCAATATAGTTCTGAAAACAACTCTATAGAAGGGAATGACGAATGTTGATGAAAATGAGAGGTGCAACATGGTGAACATTGATGCAAATGTGGATGATCTTAAATATTATGTGGGGATATCATACATCCTTGAGTATTGAAACCCTCTCATACCGTCAAGGCATGTGTCTAATATAACCATGTCAAATTTTGATGCATACAGGGACATATTGAATAAATTTCAACGTTAGCCCCATTCACTGCTCACTATGCGGGGTCGGTGCATGACATTTGTGGTGGGTGAATTGAATATTTTGCAACATCAACTTGACTTGTTAATTAAATAATCAAACAAAGTGGTTAAATCCATTTTAAAAAAGAGAATCAATAATACATCCACTTGATTTAATGAAGTCAATTTATTGATGGTTCATCCATTAGGGTTGCAAGCTAGGAATCAAACCTACTAGGAATTGGCATTGGCAAGAGGAATGAAATTATGATTATGTTCAAAATTATCCAGTTTGTGTTGCTAGTGTTACCCCTCATTTTACATGAGGCCTACACTAGTATTTTTTCACTACTCTTGTGATTTTCATCAGAAAGGTAGGTTTACAGGTTGATATTTGGATGGCCTATTAGTGATGTAGTCATGGATGGCTAGATGATGTTGATACTCTAGTTGTCTTGGTAATTGATTTCCTTTCATACTAGTAGACTTTATTGTGGAGTCCCTTATATGATCATTATTGGATGGTTGATGATACATGTTGATGTATGAATCCCTTGATGGAACACCCTAGAATTGTATTGGCATATTTGTTTGCTTGGAATTCTCCCCTTTATATCACTTCATTTCACATTCATTTAGGTTGATAAGGTCCAGCATGGTGTGATGTTCATGAGGTGAATTCACTTTCTCATGTTGAGGATTCATACACATATTATGGTTTTTTATGACATGTATTACACCCTCATGTTGAGTGTTTCCCTCTTATACATATTTTTATGCCCTATTGCTTGGTGAAGGAGCCTACCATTGAATGTCCTTGCCTTGTGGGATGATTTCACACTTGTTTAGGTGAAATTTGGATATTACTCATCATCCCATGTGGAACGTTCACCCTCCTTGCATACATGTTAGGGATGGTCTTATTTACATGTTAAGTGATGGTCTTATTGATTGATTGATGAGGGGGCACCCCTTTATTTATGGATTTAGTTTATCATTGACGACATTTCACATGTGTTCTTCCTATATATTTTCATGCCTTATTTCATGGATCCACTTGCTTGGAACTTATTTTGAGGAAGACATCTACCATTTGAGGTCATTCTGCACTTTTCCATGCTTTGTTTGATGGTATGTTTCTCTTGAAGGTCTCACACTTTATATCATTGGAGGTTTGAATTAATTCAAACTTCTAGTTTGTGGAGATGTACACCTTTGGATGTTACATTCCATACCTTTTATTTCTTGTTGATGGGACATCTCACATTGGGATCAAGAGGTTTCATGCTTTTATGTCCTAGATCATGAAGGAATATGGCCACTTATGGATATTGTTTGCACTTATGTTTATGATTATTATTGAGGACACCCACCTTTATTGGAGCCTTATTGCACTTGCTTTCATTACGATTCCTCATGTGGGCACCCATCCTTTCCCAGGTCATCTTGAAAAATTTAATTCAAAGCCAAAATTTCTCCTTATCTATCATTTGAATCGTCTTGTTTCCTAGTGCTCCCTTGTGTGGCCATTTTCGTGCCTTTCATGTGGGTGGGTGAAACTCTTTCCAACTCGCCTTGCATTGCAATTGGGCACTCTGCCTCCTTTTTGTTACAATTCCTCTTATGGGTTCCCCTCTTGCCAACTCACCTTGTCTTACCTTTGGGCACCTGTATTGTTTTCATTATGATTCCTCATGTGGGCACCCCTCTTGCAAACTCACCTTGCATTGCATTTGGGTGCCCAGCCTTGTCCAGGCCATCTTGAAAAATTTAAGTCAAAGCCAAAATTTCTCCTTATCCGACATCTCACTCATCTTCTTTCCTATTTCTCCCTTATGTGGCCATTTCATGCCTTTCATATGGGTGGGTGCACCTCTTGCCAACTCTCCTTGCGTTTCATTTGGGAACTTTGCCTCATTTTTGTTACGTTTCCTCTTGTGGGTGCCCCTCTTCCCAACTTGCCTTGCATTGCGTTTGAGAACCCTACCTCGTTTTTGTTACAATTCATCATGTGGGCGCCCCTCTTGCAAAATCACCTTGTGTTGCATTTAGGCACCCAGACTTGCCCATATTGTCTTGAAAATGTTATGTTGAAGTCAAAATTGCTCCTTATCTGACATCTGGCTCGTCTTCTTTCCTAGTGCTCCCTTGTGTGTTGTTTCTGTTCCTTTCATGTGGGTGAGCGCACCTATTTCCATCTCACCTTGAGTTTTGTTTAGGCGCTCTGCCTCATTTTTGTTACGGTTCCTATTGTGGGGCGCACCCCTCTTACCAACTCACCTTGCCTTGCCTTTGGGCACCCTGCCTTGTTTTCGTTACGATTCCTCATGTGGTCGCCCCTCTTTCCAACTCTCCTTGCATTGTGTTTTGTTTCCCTACCTCGTTTTCATTATTATTCCTCATGTGGGCTTACATAGAATTCACCTATAATGTGAGACACAAAATTTCCACAGAGAAAAAATACCTATACCTATATATATATATATATATAATAAGAAAAAAACAAAATTCTTAAAACCTTTAACCTTAAAACCACCAACTCTTAGCATTCTTAAGATCTGTATAGAATGATGCCCCTTAATACTTATAACCACTATCCCCTATAAATCCTAACCCATATAACCTCTAGAACTTCTAATCATTAAAATCTAATTTCTATATCTTCATAACCCTTGATTCTTATAACATTTATCACATGAAACCCTTATCCCTTATAACCTCTAATTTACTCTAAAGCACTATATTTTTTATTCCATATGGCTCATATCACTACTAACTAGTATAATCACTAATTAAATCTTATAACCTCAAACCCTTATAATTGTACAAATCCTAACACCTACAAAACTTATTTACCTTTATCCCTATTATCCCTAACATCCTCAACCCATATAACCCTAAATATTTAACATATGACCCATATAACACTTAACATCCAACTTCTACAACCCACAAAACTAACATAAACTCCAACCCATAATAACTATCCCTTATAACTCCTAACAATTATAATGATTCTTGAATTTAGTTCCTAATCCATAATGTTTGTAACCCTTAACCCCTATAACATTAAACCCTTATAATACCTAATACCTAATCCCTAACCCTTGTCAGAACTATAACCTCGAATCATTAAAATTATTAAACACTATAACCTTTAAACCATTACCTCTTATGTATAACATATATAACATAATTTTATAACATATATCACATGTATGTTATAACATATATGTGACATACATGTGATATATGTTACAACAGAACCAAACCGAGAACCGCACAGTCCCATTCACACTCTATTATTCATTTTAATGATACTTGTACCTACGCGCGAGACCGTCGAGATCAGGAAATTTTGAGATTTGAGGGAAGGGAAATAGTTGCACCTGCATGAGACCGTCGAGATCAGGAAATTTTGAGATCGAGGGGAGGGAAATAGTTGCACCTACGCACGAGATCGTTGAGGGACATCTGTGAAATTGATCAGGCGACACCGAGACTAAGGGAGAGGGAAAGGATTTGTGAAATTGATCAGGCGACACTGAGACTGAGGGAGAGGGAAAGGATGATGAGTACCTCTTCACACTCAAATTCAAATTGGGCATAAAATTGAATTATCCTTTATCCTACATTTTCTTTTGTGTGAAATGATTTTTTCCTACCAATTTGAACATCTAGATTGAGGCCAATTTGAACATTTGTAACCCTAGGGAATAGAAAACATGCACAAGTCTTCTCAGTAAATGAAAAGCTCTTTAACAGGAGAAAACCCCTTCAAAAATATAGAGAAACCCCTTTCGAAAACCCCTTCAAAACCCCTTCAAAACTTCAGAGAAACCCCTTTGAAAACCCCTTCAAAAATTATCTCAACATCCATGGGTTCACCAAACCAAGTCATCTTGGCCCTAAATCGATCCTACACTTGCACACCTGCATCAACTCTCACACTTCATTTGCATCCCTATTTTCACCTAGTTCTCTTGTGTGTATTCTCTTAGTACCTAGGTGTGCACCTTAGGAATACAATTATGAAAATGTTAGAGTAAAACATAGGAATGCAATATTTCCTATGTTTTTGTGTCACAACCACAACCAATCCCTGCACCCACCACATTGAGACCAAGACTCTAGTGAGCACCTATGACACAATGAAATAGTATCAGGCCTATCCTTGGAAAAAAATATTATAAATGTAGTGTCGTTTATATATATTGAATAAACAACTCAAGGATGAATGCCTCATCCAGTTCAATCTAATTCTAATTCTGATAACTTTGATGTGCACTTACTAGTTTTTGAAAAAGATGTGATCTTTGATATTTTCCTTAAAATAGATTTTGGAATTTTTAAAATAATGTATTTGTCATCACCAAATTATGTAACTGAAGTTTTACCATTAGGAGAAATATGTCTCACTTGTGCATTACAGAATCAAATTCTTGACCTTTCCTATATTAAAGTGTACATAAGTGACCCCTCCAAGAAATATGTGGATGAATTAATATGGCATTGGGACCTCTTCAACCCTAAGACAAAGTGAAGTAAATATACATGGAATAACCAATGACTATGGTCTGGGAACATATAAAAGAAGCTAGAAAACTTGTTATTCAAAGTTGTTTCCTCTTGGACATACATCATCTCATCTACATCCTCACAAACCAATTTCCCTTTATATACAAGTAGAGAGGTTTACAAGTTGATTCCTTTCAATTTTAAACCTTTTTGGATGTAGAATTAGTGAGCTTAGGAAATCATTCAACACGTATGAAAAAATCCAATTCATTTCTTCTATTCACTTCCTTCACCAATTGTAATTGTAGTTAGATACAAGAAAGAAAAGGCACTTCTTTATCATAATGATATGGAAATAAAAACCATCACAAATAAAATGAATGGATGTACCTTGGAAGAGAATATGCCAACAAAAATGGCTTTGGTAATCCATCAGAAAGAATTGTAACTGTGACCACATCTACTAACAGTGATGCCCACAATGAAATATGCAAACACATTTATTCACACCATGAACACATTTATGCACACCATGTGGTTTCACACTTGGTACCTTGGTACCAATCATAATCATTAGTGGGTGAGCTCACATTTGGAAGATATTTCCAATATTGATTTATAACCTAAGAGTTTAGTTTTAAATTGGTTTTATGTCCTCTTTTGCTCAATCCTCTTTCGATAAGGCATTTTTTCTTGGTGCATCTTATCGAAAAGGAAACTAGATTTCTTCTTGGACATCTAGATTCTAAGTCCTTAGGTGGATTTTCTTTCACTTTCTAGCTTTCAACATTCTCTAGGAGTTTCTTCTATGCTCCCACATTGTATTGACATTGGATGTATCTTTTAGTCCCATTGACCTACTTTTATGGTTATTTGTTGGACATTAATTAAATTATCTTATCTTATCTACATCTCTAGCAATTGTTAACAACTGTGTAACGATCCCAAGCCATTACGCAAGGATCATCACTATTTTGGTGTCTTTTTAAAACTTTTTCTGAGTGAGGTATTTCGTCAAACACTTTGTTGATCTACCTTTTAGATGTGTTTATATGTGTGTATGCAGCAAATAACAGAAAGAGATAACCATGGAACACACCTCAATCATATGCAATAAGATAGACAAGCCAAAACATCTCAATTCTTCTTTATTCATAAAATAGAGAAACCTACTACAATGAAGATGTCAATCTGGAATGCTCAACAGATGGCCAAGAAGATAGACAATAGATAAGAGCTGATACCAAATGCTCCCGCTAATACAAAAGATGCCTCCAAAGGTTGAATGAGAAATGAAGATCAATACAAGCAGATCTGAATGCCAAACTCTCCAACTGAAGAATGACACACTCCAATAGAAGGCTAAAACCCTCAATAACTTGGCCCTACTGCCAAAAGTGTCCAATCACCCTAATAAATATGCCAACTGATAGATCGGGTGATGGTAAGAACAAACCAGGTGACAGAATCTCCAAGATCCCTCTCAATCTCTATAGATCTGAAATCCCCCACTGAATGG
>ML785897.1:365135-399454 GCA_009831015.1 Picea engelmannii | reverse complement strand
GTTTTTTAAGAAAAATAAAAAAAGGAGTTGGCTGCCAACAATATGTTACATGAATAATTTCAAATAAATATGGTCTAGTCGTATTAAAAATTTGGTTTGTCTGCATCCTTGACTCCTATATTAATTAGCATGTTCTATTTTTTCTCCTTAGTTGGCCTTAGGATTGAGTCTGTGTCTAATGGCATCAATTCCGAGGTATTCCAACTAACATCGTGTCCTATTACCACCACTTGTTGGCATGTGTCATTTGACTCCAAACATGCCCCTATAATTCCCAAATAGTATACTAATAGTAATATAGCATAATACAATTTTGAAAGAGTAACACTATGGTAATCATTATGAGCTTACTGTGATACCAACAAAATACTAGTAATGAACTAGTGTTACATCTTGATTAACTGATTGTTTCTATCATTAATGGTGTTATAGGACATACAAGAAAACATGTATTTGTCAGATATATCTTCATTGAGTAAGGGAAGTTCAGGTAGAATAGAGGAAAGTGAGACATCTAGTAGGTCTAACAGGCAAAGATCAACTAGAGGTGAGAAGATTAGAAGAAAATTCCATAGACGCATGGATTTTTTTCTTGCAAAAGTGGGATCATGTTATTATGATCATGAGAGCATATATGACATTGAGGTTCCCTTGAGGTACACACATATAGTGAAACGATGGGTACCCAAGGATCTTCCTGAAATAAACACTGATTTTTGTGTAAATGAAAGGATATACCAGATTGCTCCATCGTCATTACATGGTTTGGGGCTATTTTCAATGGATGGCATAAAGGTTTGTTACGATGGATTAACTGAATTGATGGAGAACATTGGACCCTGTTATATCTACAAATATTGGATACAAATAGTCCAATATACAAAATGTATGTGAAGATATGGCTTGGTTTCAAATTATATACAGCTAAAAGACAATGATCAAAATAAAGGATAAACTATCTATATTGACGGAAGGACAAAAGAAATGGAGAATATTGCATGGTTTATAAACAATACATGACCTGCGACCACAAATAAGCGACCCAATTGCATATTTGAGGGGCGTGAAGGAAACCGTGTATTCATATGTGCAATAAAATCAATAGTTGTAGGGGAAGAGTTATTGATTTATTACAATTTGAATCGAATAGATACAGATGTTGCTATTATGGGGGCAGTACGTATAATAATTTATCCAACCTATAAGAAATGTCTCTTATATTTTATGATTTTCATTATGTTCTTTATGGTGTTAATCCATTTGGAGAACTTCGGTCTGTTTACTCAGTGTGGCCTATTTTTGTTATCAACAATAGCATTCCTCCTTGGATGTCAATAAATAGGGAGTATTTCTCATACATTTGAATTTATTTCTCATGATAATTATCACAGTTATAATTTTACTGTAATGTGGTAGGACGATCGTGGTAAATCAAAAGCAGCCTCAGAACAGATAAATGAACAACAATTTTTGAATTGCATTTAATGTGCATTTTATTTCTATGGCGATCGGTTATTTTATCTGTTTACATAAATGCATTATCATTTATTTTGTTGAATATGTAGTTGGCGAGACATGATGTTGATGATGATTCGCTCAGCAAAAGGGATTTGTATTAATCCCCTGACCTTGTAGTTTTAATTAGAAAAAATATTAATAAAACAAACAAGGAACTAGCTCACTTGTTATATATTCTAGATCGAACTCCTGGGGTCAAAGAAAGGATCAAAGAAGTTATGACAAGTCTTAATACATATAAGGTAATAACCATAATTTTAAGTGGTTTTATTTTTATGTCATAAGATCAACTATGAAATCTTGATTTTTAACTTTTACATTATCTAAACGAAAAAATGTTTTGTTTCTTATATAGAGATTTTTGGATCCTGATGACACCAACATGCATGGTGTCGGTAGTAGTGGCATTGAAACAATGCCACAGGGTACCGACATAGGCCCCCATAAAGCTGCTAGAACACAGTTATTCATATCTCCACCTTACACACCATTAGGTGGGAGCCACAACATGCACACCGAGGAAGAGGCCACACAGGTAGGATCTGGAGGTGGTGACAGAGATGAGGCCGATGATTTGACCAACTATATGGTTGCCTTTCCTAAATAAATATGTGTGATCAGCACAGGGACCCTTAAAGGAACATTTATGGTCAACGAGGAAGGGCTTTCATTAAAGCAAGTTAAAGTCCCAGGTAATTTTTAAAATTTTAATTGTTTCATGTTCTCTATGTAGACAAATATAAATCATCTAAATTATTATTTTTAAATTAATAATCATATAATAATTTTGCGTGTAGGGAATAACAACTTTTATAGGTCCTTGGAGAATAAGGTGTTTCTTTTTTTTGTCCCACCATACGGGAGAGGTGGAATTCCTAGAATTCCAACCTCGAAAAAGAATTGATGGATTATCTTGAAAGCCTTTTTGGTGAAGACACATTTAATAATACCTTCACCACCACCAAAACTAGCCAATATTTAAAATATATGCTAGAATCATATAGTAATCACTTCAAACAAAACAATAGGTACGAGTGTCTTCTGATGATTCCAGAGAGGGAGTGGAATACCCTCATTGAGGACGCAAAAGAGAAGCAATTGACAGATGAAGGAAAAACACCCTCTGGTCCCAGAAGGTAATTACAATTTTAATTCAATACCTTCAATTTTGTTAAGATGTAAATAAAATTGGGGTATATATTAACATACTTGAAACTTTTGATCATAGGTTGACTGACACGTCAAAGGAAACAAAAGCAAGGATTCCCAAATGTGGCCAACACAAGCTGGGCCAGGGCAACTACTTGAAGTTGCAGTCATGAATTGTAAGTACATAAATATATTATTTGTATCACCTTAAAGCGTTTAGGTAATTGCAGTGAACAACATTAAAAATACATACTCTTATGCAATGCAGAGTGACAATTTCGATACTAAAACCACAGTGGAAGACCTCCATCTTGGTTACAAGTACGGATATAAAGTTGTAGTTGAACATCGAAAAATATTGGGGAAGTTACCAAGAACCACTTTGCAAGATAAGGTAAACAAAATTCAATCCACATTAACCTTTATTATTAATATAATATAGTCATGTTGGATATCATCGATAAATTTAATGTTTTACAATTTTATTTTAATCAGGGGAGCAACACTATCAACGAACACACTAGTATTAGAGAGAAGTGTGTTGATAGCAGTTTGCAACTAGAAGATGGTTCTCCAATACAATCCCAATATTCCATGGGGGTGGATCCCCATGATGTTTCTATTCCTGAGTTGGCACATGACGATAATATGAATGTATTTTAATCATATACTTAATAATTTCGTAGTTATACATTTTGTACTTCTATTTTTTTTACTTATACATTAATGATTGTCCTTATAAATTTTGTGGTCTCAATGGCAGAGAATGTTGTACTTGAGGGTCATACAATTGTGAAGGATCACATGGTGGAAACCATTCTAATGGTGCCGACCAATGCACTAGGTAAATAATGACATTGCAGGTGTTTTTTTTTAATATTACTAAACTAGTTCAATGATATTTAAAAATTGGCCATCTAAATTTTGTATTTTTATCTTTTGTAGGTGATGCCTCATCACAATGGCCTCCATTACCACGTGAGTACCTCGCAACTAGTCCTTCTCTACGTGAGAGGACGCAATCACAATCAGATTTTGAAGAGCACCCAAAGAACGAAGACGTGGATATTGATGAAATTCTTAGGAACTATAGAGCTAAGAAGAATAGGCTGGCTAAAAGTACTAAATGTTGATGTACATGAATATTTTAATAACTATTTAATATAAAATTTATTTTCTATAAAACACTTTTGTTTACTTGTTAGCTCGCCAAAATGTCATTCTTTTACCAACCTTTTACTTCACTTTTCACTATATTCCTCTTTCCCATAGCCTTACATTAAGACCATTTTCATGATTACATATGAGTTTAGACCTATTATTTTCCAAAGAATTAATTTCAGTATTTTGAGTGAGTTTATGATTAAATATTGGAAAAAATAACATGTTTTCACTTACATATCAAAGTGGGATGAGTTATATGATGTTTACAGTTACATTTTAATACTCCAACCAAGTCATATGATGGAATAGAATAAAGCCTCTTTTCACATCAATATCCATTCTCTAGTTTTTGGATGTAAAGTTCTTTAGTGTAGTGTATGATGTTATGGAATATTTGTTACTTTTATCTTAGGAGAATTGAGCTCACTCCAAATGGATCAAGGAACCATTTTATTTCATTGTAAACAAATGTGAATATTGGTATGTATATATGTTTGTTTTTGTTGTAAATATTCCAATAGATTTATATGCTGGTATTAGGGAATTGAGAGTGATGTGAGGGGGTGGGAGGGGCCATAATGTCTTCTACCTTCACGTGATTGGCCCTGTTCAGTAGAGAATATTTTATTGGATTCGTTTAACCTTGGAGCAAACCTCCCTCGATCCAACAGAGCGACAACAAAGTCAATGTTGACTTCATTGCTGCTACTTCAAATCAAGGGAGACAGTCTGCTCAAATATTAGACACGTGGCTCCAATAAATTATTCTTGAAACCAAGAGGAACTCATTTAGGTATGTTCTGACACTCTCGTAAAAATCCATCTTAAAGTAAATAATGCGCTACAAATATGACTTGTATTGACTTTTTAGATATTTATGGAGGTTGAATGATTTTGGCAGGTACTTTAAGATCTTTCTTCGTCGATCGAGGGAAGCTCAAGACTAACAGAGGGTCATACAACTAAATATAAACATGTGAGGTCAACCATTCCAACTGTATTTTCGACCATTTCATTAGATTGGGTGTGATTTCTCCTTTCAGCATAGTTTATATAGACATCAATTTTGGTTATGTTTAATGTTTTATGAATTTCTATGTGATTATTTATTGATGCGAGGTTTTCTATGTGATAATTTATTGAGATATATCATTTGTTTGGTACTTGTCATGTTCTCTCCTTGCATCCAGTAATAGTATATACAATTCCATTTATATTGAGTGCAATAAATCTTGGCTTCCTATAGGGATTGATGAAGTGTTAGTTCATGCATCTACTGCTAGGGGTCCTCCTAGAATAAGGCCAAATGAACTGAATTTTTTTTCCATAAATAGTGTTGTTGTACTATGCCTCCTTTTTTCTAGGCATTGTTCCAGATCATGGAGAATGTACTATCCATACATCCTAAATATCCATGTATGTTGATCATGAAAACCCAGAAAGTGCTTCAACGATACAATTTTCCTCCTTAACACAACAATAAAATTTTCCTCCTTTGGTACAAGATGGAAGATAAGTAGTATGGGTATCTATCTCAATTAGAATAACATGGTTAGAGAATATCCTCTCTTTAGTGAAAGACTCAAGATAACCATAATAAACTAGAGGACAACTTAGGTCAAAGGGAGTGATTTTTTGGGTTATGATGGGGTTGCAAAAATTAGAGCTTCCACCGAAACAATCTTAAGCTAAAAACCACTTTCCTTAACATCCTTCTTGTATAAAAAGGTATCAAGATGTATTGAATTGTCTAATGAGAAGTTTGAACAAACTATCTTTGGAGGAAACCCAAAGTTGATTAGATCCATCATTGGGAACTTTAGGCATCTTCTCACTTTCTTCTAGGAAGCAAATGTCATCCAAATGGTAGGTTCTATCATTGGGAAATTTAGGCACTCTATCAGAGAAATTTGAATTGTGTTTCTCCTTTGGAATATGAATAAAATAGATGCTCCCAAATATATAAAATTGTTTAACAATAGATTTGTGATCACTACATGATTCCTCTGGAATAACATTCCAAATAATTTTAGTCAAACTTCTATTGATCAAATAAATCGCACAATTACAGTGTTCAACCCTTTCTAGTGAATATTTATGTACTTCAATATGTAATGTTCCATGTCGTAAATAACATGATTCTCACACTCTACAAATTCTATTTTGGTGTATAAGAGGTTGTGAATTGCCTCTTAATATCATTTTTTTGTAGAATGAATCAAAATCATTTGACTTGTATTCTCCACCACTATCAAATATTATGGCTTTTAAAAATTTACCACTCTACATTTCAACTACATCCTTCCACTCTTTGAAAAATTCAAATGCATATGCTCTCTTCTCTAGAAAATAAAGCTACACATTTATGATGTTATCATCAATTAAGTTCAAAACATACATCTCACCTCCAACATACGGTCTACTTGCTAGTACTAACTTTGCATGCCACACTTTTCCAATAGGGAAACTCTCTTGCTAATAATACAAGCACAAAGGTCATATGTTTATGGTAATCCATACACCATGTTAGTCACCAATAGAAACAATTATTGCTTGAGGCCAAGTTTCCAAAAATCTTGCAAACACTCTAATTGATTTAGAATCCAAGTAAAATAAGAGAAGGTCTAAAGATGGAAGGAAATATTAAATCTAGCAGAAGCGCTAAGTTGATCGGGCATGAAAATTCATGAATCATGATTCGTCGAGATAAAGGGTCAGGAATAGTTGCAGAGGTTAAATTTGCAAAGAGTATAACACCTAAAAGTGATCTCACAATTTATACCATGGGTTTCTCTCGAGGGTATGTGGAATCACCAGGCACATTGCGGAACGAAAGGAGAATTTCCTCAAAACCACTTTCCCACACCCCCACAAAGTTGAAAAGTATAAAAGGTCACCGATTGATTTATTTCATTTTTTTATTTCTTTTGATTACTAGAACCATTAGAACCTTAGAGCTACCACCATTTTCCACTTGCAGCCAAACAATGCACCATTTGCACACTATTTCTGCTTGTTTCCAGGTATTTACATCATAACCATGGATCCCATTATAGCCTCAGTGACAGAACAAGACTCTACAACAATATAAGAATCCCTAATTGACAGGGATGTGGATGTTTCTGATGTTGAAATCACCATTTCCCCTATCTCTGTGTCCAAAAGTAATTTTTCTGATATAATTAGTAAAAGTATACCATTCCTAGAAGTAATCTAGGCCACCATAGTACCCTATGCTTTCAAAATTTCTTTCTTGTTCCCTAAATTTGTAGGTTGGTGCGTCGAACAATATTCTCATGAAGAAAGGGCCATTGTCAATAAGCAGGGGTCCCAGGTCTTGTGTAGGATAGAAGGTATGTCGATTCAAGAATCCCTCGGTATACCAGAGTATTTTTCTACAAATTATAAACCATTCAGTGAAGATAAATTGATTAGGGTATATAGGGAATKTCCAACAGAAGTCTGAAGCCTGTTTTTACAAAAAATTGTCAAACCTGAACAGTTTTCAGAAAGTTTKTCTGTGCCATTGAATGTCAATCTAATGGCCATTGAATTACAGTGGGTCTTCTCCTTATTAAGTCAAGTCTTAGGGTTAGACAGTGAAAAGTATGTGGTGGAACTCATGCTCAGTTTCCTTTTGACCTTTTTCAAKTCCAAGTGTGGTCTGTCAGCCTATAATAACTTTGATAAATTCCTAATTGATACTATTCATAAATAGCTAGTGAATTTCCACTCCCTGAGGCATTTCAGATACTATACTTATCTRTTGAAACTTTTCCTAGAAATTAGCAAGGATAATTTCTTGACGCAACATTTGTGTCAATTGAATGCAAAATAATTACATTTCTCATCTTCATTAACAAAGTTATGTCCAACATTTATAGTATGATTTTCAATACTAGCTTGCCTAGAGTTCTGGATGACATGAGAATTTATCTACAACCAAATCCAGAGAACATAGTGGGAGATTGGGTATTATTCATGCATTCAATAGTAATCTGGGTTTATGGTTGTCATGAATCTCCTTACGTATTTCCTGTTTTTCTAACTCCTAGAATCTTTTCCCTTGAATTCATCAGGTAGAAAATTATATCTGAAACATATCATTTCCCAAAGTTGCATAGAGCCTCCAACCTTAAGTTCTATTTTGTCATTGGCCCCTTTATTTTTAAGTTCATATCATGTTTATCTAAGGTTCAAGAAAAGGTCAAAGGTTTTGGTTTTGCATAGTTACAGGGAATAAGGTATGATTCACACCAGATAATATCCAAAAGAAGACATGTTAATAAAAATGATCCTTATGAGCATGAACATGTTGAAGGTTTTGATAGGTTGGTGAATCTAGAAGTCCGTGTTGATGTGGAATCGACCCTGAAACCAATTCAAACACAACAAGTGGAAGTAACTCTGCAGCCAATTCAAACACAACAAGATCCTCAGAAGCTGATGATTAAAGTTCCTAAAACAAGTGTTTACAACAAGAGAAGCATTTAAGAGGCTATGGAAATTGATGACCAACAGACTGTCAAAAAGAAGATGAATGTTACACAACCATCACATATTGTGGATTTAGAAGATGAAGAGTCCATACATCAAGAAAATCTAAATATGGTGGAAAGTGGTACTACCACTGTAGAGATTGAAGAAGGAAATAAACTCCAAAGTGAGGACAACTCAAGAAAATTTTAAAGTAAGAAATATATTTTTGATAAAACATCGAGGTTAGCTTATCAGTCTATGGAATATTTGGCAAAACAGTATAATGAGAAGGGAAATATAGCTTTGGGTGAGATTAAGGATTTATTCCCTGAAGTGGAAAAAGTCTCTCAGCATAAATCTTCTCTATTCATAGTAAGAGATGTTGAAAATAAGACCTTTAACATCGCAGTTGCAGAAGAAGACAAAGTTTATGAGATAAATATAAAATATGACAACATAAGTTCCCCAGGCAAGGTCAAATTCCACAAGCAAACTAGTGACCTGTTATATTCTGATTACTTGAGTTTGAACTTCAAGAATTCAAAATTGTCATCTTATGCAGAAAAATTGGAAATACAATTGAGGAAAGAAAGGGCATCTAAAAAATATTGGCAAACTCAGGTTAAGAGGTTGGAGTATGAAGTTTCCCAAGGGGTGGAGTCTTCATTAGATGAGAAATATAAAATAATTCAATGTTTGAAGAAGAGATTGAAAATGCCTGCTACAAAGCATCCAAAAACAATAGAATTGGTAGTTCTAGAACAGGAAAAGACAACACGTCGTCAAGAGACACTAGATTAAAAAACTAAGGTGTTGCATATGGAACAATATAAGGTGAAATGGTCACAGGAAAAGACATCATTTCTAAATAAGGCTATGGTTTCAGCTCCTACTGCAGACATTGGATCAAATACTGAAGAAATTTTCCAGGATATGTCACAAGTTAGCTTGAAGGAAGGAGAAGTCAAAGGACTAAAGGAAAGTATAGAGAAATTGAAGCAGGAGATGCATGCAAAAGATGAAAGGATAGCTCAATTTCAAAAGGAGAATGCAGTCTTACAAGAGATAATAAATAAATTGAAAGTGAGTTTAAGAGGCAAAAGTTTGTTACAGGGGGCCAAGCATATCATTTGGGACTCTATAGCTGTTGAAGTTGCCAAATTCATATCATATTTGAATTTCATTAAGGATAGAGACAACATAGCCATCATTACCAGACATAAGTGTTCTTTTGTGAATGAAAACTTAGCCAAAAATCCATCAAAATAGGCCCATAATGCCATAAATTTACTCAACTTTGTTCCTACTACAGAACTTCAAACCATTGGAGTTAAGGACAGAACTACATTGAATATTTGGGCCAGGAGGATTATCGCCAAACATAACCTTTTGAAATCAGTTCAAACTAAAGTAACACAGATGGAGCAGAGTGTACATGAGTTTAAAGATGTATTCGAAGAATTTTTTATCAAAGGTCTTCCACCATTTTGCGATGGCAAGGGAAAAGTATATGACTAGGAAGAATAAAACACTCATTTTACTCAATCCAAAATGGATCATTCTAAGTTTGAAACCCTGGAGGAGAGTTTGAAAGGAGCCAGTTTAGTTGACCAGCTAATTACCAAATTTGAGATTATGAATCAGTTCAAAATACTCAAGCTTGGACTGTTAGTCATGTCATATGATTCTTGCATTGACTTGGAGATTATGATACTGGATATGATGGATTACGACATTCCTTTCGATTTGCAGTGGAAGGAAACAGTTCGGTTGGGTAAGACAAAATGCAGTTTTCCAGGGCCTAGTAGATGATGTCCAAATGTTAATAAAGGACAACAAATCATATGAAAGGTCGAAGAAGTGTTAATGGGTGAAGAAAATGACTGAACTATCGAAAGGGATGAACCCTAGATTTAGTGAATGATTTCTTTCCTATTTTCGTAATTGGTTTCAAACCGAAATGATTCTTTCCTAATTTGTAATCAGTTTCAAACTGAAACAATTTCTTTTCTATTTTAATCGGTTTCAAAACGAAACATTTTCTTTTTTATTTTATTGTAATCAGTTTCAAATTGAAGGAACTGAGTTTTTATAAATGTTAGGAGCTCCGAATGTATGGGGCATTGGAAGAAGTACAAGGGCACGAAATATAGCTATTCAGAACCTGAATGTAATTTTCTGAATCTGAATTAAATGCACATGCAGATGTCCTAAACTTTCTATGAATAGATTTTAATGGTGGTGATCTGATATTCGTCTTATTTCTTCATATGTATTTCCTGTGTTCTTGATTTCATTTTCATTGTCTCATGTTTAAATTGGATATTTAAAGGTCCAGAATTCATCTTGTGATTCTCTCGACTTAAGAAATTTAAACTGTGTTAAGTTCTTCCTAACTAGGTTAGAATTCATCTTATTTGATGCTCTGGTGTAGTTATTTTCTCTCCTTTCCTCTTACACCCTACAAATTTCAATTTATAATTCAGACTTATTAATTCATTTATCCTTTATCCTCTAGAGAGTTCTACCTACCAGTTAGTGATTTGATTTTTTTTCAAAAGTTTGACTCCATATCCCTAACTATCCCTCCCTTTCTTGCTAGAGAAATCATAAAAATCCCTTTCATAAAAACAAAACCTAGCCATCGACTTGTTAAAGAAAACTTATATGTTAGAGACCAAGTGACAGGAGAGAGCCATGTCTGAGCTGAGTAGACTAGTACCCAGCTCCATAGTGTTTTGTAGGTTACCATTGTAATTTATTTCTCAGCCAAAACAAATTTACAGAGTGCTAAGACACCATATTCAATTTATGTAGTAAAGTTAAACTAGAGAAACTTAAGTATCCATACCTTCAATGACATAGTCTTCTAGAGTCAATTGTTGTTGCCAATGCACAATTAGCATCAATTCCTTTGCCTTACAATTGATATAGACCATATTCTTCATAACTTGAGCTATGAGTGCATATCCTTTTTGAATTTCAATTATCATGTGCATTTTATCTTCAAATTCAAATTTCAAATCTAATTCTTTGTCAATGTCACATGTCTCATCTATATGTAGCAACACAAGTACCTCACCTTCACCATCAATATTTGGGGTCCTTTTCTTTCCAAATTTTTATCTCATTATGTAGTGGTTCCAACTTGCCAAATTGATTACACCTTCCATTCATATGTCTGGTCACACCAAAGTCAATGTACCAAGCATCTTTGAAAGTATCGATCACAACAAGTGATGTGCCCAGTGAACCTTCCTCAGTGTTTTTATCATAATTCTTCTTTGTCACATTTAATGAACGATCCTTACTCTACTCATGTGTTTTCTTGTATAAATCTTTCACATTATATCCTTTATATTTACAGTAGTAAAAAACAACAATATGTTGTCAATATCTATCTACATTCTACAAATTTCCTTCTCAAAAATTCATCTGCTCAAATTTATTCCCTTGACTGTTCTTCATTTTTTTCACTGTGAGAGCTTGATCAAAAATTTTACTTTTGAACCTATTCAAGTGTTGTTATTTTTTGGAGTAACATGCCACCAAGAAAATCAAGTAAAAATGTTCCAATTCTTCCTGAAACATTCAAATTGGTTACAAAAGTTTGAAATACCTCATTCAACCAATATTTTTGTAAAAGAAACCCAATCCTTTGGATCCATTTTATCACCAATTGAAACCAATTGGTCACATACATATTGTATGTGTATCAAATAGTCAACAACATTATTTTTGTCACCAAGTTTCAAAACCTACAACTAGTTACCTAAGTAAAGACTCAATTTATTCAAGATATCATACAAATTCTATAGTGTGGTTCATATACTATGTGAACTCTTCATGTTCCTAGTTTGAGGAATGATATGATCTACCCCACTAGAAATTATGATATACTATGCATCTTCAGCATGTGCCTCAAAATTCACTAAATCAGTACGTTTATTCAATAGGAGAAACTTCCTTACTATCTACAATCTTCAATAGCCTGTGTTTCATTAACACATTTTGTATCTGGAATTTCCAGAAGGAGTATTTAAATCCATCCCACGTGATCTATAATAGGGGAATGCTTGAAGAGGTAAACAAAATTCTCTCCCTTTCTTAATAACCAAAATACATTTACTCTTGATACATATTTATAAATTTCCAGAATGATATCAAACTAGGATTTGATACCATGTTGGGAAGGAGGCGGAATTCTTCTGTGCAGTTCAAAACCAATACAATTCTAATACTTTCCAGGATATGTTGATTTATGTGCTACACGTTCATATAAACACTCCCAACCATACTTAATGTATTTTTAGGTTACACAACTTATTCAACTAAGTACAACATAACAATTTCTTCCTACAAAAATTGCATATTGCATCACACATGCACTAGTTTATAATGAATGACACCCAAGAATGTTAACAAAATCATTGAAAATAGGTTAACAAATTTTTCATATGTCAACACAGATAATTTCAGGCAAACTTAAAGCAATTGTGTACCAATCATCATAGTAAAATAACTAACAAATGAATGTGCAAAAAAGACAACTATTGTTTAAATTGTGGCATGTATAGTATGGCTACATAAGGTACAAGAGTGGCTTTAGGTCAATAATATTAACTGCATCAACATACAATGCTTTGGATCACATAGAAAATATCATATCTTTTATCTCATTACAAAAATATCCTTACAACCTATGGCTCAAAAAACATTTATAGTTCTTTGTTCACTATTTACCTTAGCTTGTTCAAGCTCCACTTTGTTCATTTGTCATATCTCTCTCATATGGTTCATATATTATTTCATTGCATATATAACCAAGGTTTCATGGCAGCTTAGTCCTTGCCAAGTAGATTTGGAAATGGAAATTATAGTTCGATTATGGCTCCTCTGGTTTCATAACCTTTGTACTTGAAAGATCCAATCAATTGGTAATTATGGGTAATTATGGTTGAATATGTGATCGCCAAGAGAATATTTTAGGCAATTTATATATATATTTTTATTAAAGGTATGGATATAGCATGTAAGTAAGAATCGTTCTTTTGTGGATGAACTTCCTCTAAAAAATAAATATAATATGACGACATAACAACAAATTTTAAATTTTAAATTTTCATTTCAAGAGTAGCATGAAATTATTAACTATGGTTTAATATGTGGTAATTGTATAATATGTGGCAATTGTATGACAAGTTTTTCCTTCATGGTCACTATCATATAGTGTTTTCCTCTTGAATGATGGGCTGGTGCAGTGTATGTGTAGGTTTGAATATTATGCATTGATGGCTTCTGCAAACCAGTCTTTATATTGTAATGTTTCATTAAGTATTTAAGTATTTATGCATTGATGGCTTCTACAGGGACTAATAATGATTTTAATATAATCATGATAGTAAATATTATATGTCTCTCCTCAAATATTTCGACATGTTTTCTATGTCTCTCCTCAAATATTTCCATCACGATAGTAAAAATTATATGTGGTGTATGTCTCTCCTCAAATATTTCCACATGTGTTTTACAATGTCCCTCTCCTTACCTCTCAAACACCTTGATTGGCATGAACTCTAGCCAGATCTAGACCTAGGATCTCCACTACACTTCACTCATTGATAGCATCTATTGCAATGGATATGCATAGTGTTAGGATAATTTTAACCTAACACATATCACTTTCTCATCTTATGACTAAGATCCCAACATATTCATCATTTTCCAAGGACAAGCCAACATTTTCACTAAATCCCTTACACTTACACCTAGGGCTTCTAGATCCACTTTCTATTTAGACACCTAAATTAATTACCTAAATATGGTGGTCAAATGTGTAGAGATGTTCTATATTCATGGATCTGTATCCTTTATGCCTACTTGCAAACCTTCCCAAAGATGATAGAAGAGAATATCCTCCTTCTTGCAAGTAACCATTTAAATGAAATTTCCTAAGAATAGTGGTATTCTCACCAAAATTCTATAACAATATATGTGGGGGTCATCAAAGAATAAGATACCAACAACACTCTTACATGCATTACTACATGGTATGCATTGTGCTAGGCCTTGAGAAGGAGTTTTTATTCTCCGGTTTATTTATCTAACTGAATTTGCAAGATGGACTATCTCTCTTGACTGGAGAGAGTGATAATATCTCTTCACGGAGCTTAAAATAGTCTCTTATCACAACAAGATGAAGGTGTTTAGATGGGGCATCCTAGAAGGAGGCTTAACCTCTTGTGCAAGACTCAAAAAGTATAACTTAGGGGATGGTAACTGTCCTTTTTGTTATATTAAGGAGACCACACTACACATGCTTTGGTTCTATCAGATTACTCGAGATATTTGGTGTAAATATAGATCAAAGTTATATGCCTTTATAGTGGCTAATAGTTGGAAGGAAGGGATTATAGGTCTAGGAATCCATGTTGATAATACACTCAATATGATTATTGTTAATATGATCATCTCTTATCAAATTTTGAAGACTCGGTGTAAAGTTCTATTTGAAGAAGGGTTCTTAGTCAATGTTGTTGAGACAGTCTTTCACATCATTTCCATGTTCTTATTATAGATGCAAGTAGAGTAAGTCAAAATGATAGCCCTTATGAACAAGAAAATATAAACTGCTTCTTCATAGGTAGAACAAAGATACAATAGGTTGATCTTAAGGATATTGAATCTTGAAGGTGATATTTAGAGGTTGGTTAGGTCTCTCTTCTCAAGTCCTGGTCATACTCTTGTTGGATCCTCTCAATAAGTGTAAGGTTCTCCACACAATTCCATTGATGTGGATTGTGAAGACTATGTTTTATCACTGAGAGTCACCCTCAAATTGCTAGAGGATCAACCCAGTACCCATCAAATAGGTTTGTAAAAGTAGATGTGTGATAGAATGTCAAATAAACAAAACTCAGTGTGGCAATGTTCCAACACAAAAATTCTAGGCCAAAATGCATAAGAAAATGAGGTTTTAGCTAAATTCAATCAGTGATTTAAAGATACATGTGAGTATATGGAAGACTTAATGAGAAAGGTGAATAAGTATACTATAAGCCTCAGGCCTCACTAGCAGATACATGAAGAAAAAATCTCAGACATAAGAACTTCTTGATCTAAACCTTAAAACACTGATAACAATTACAATAGCATCATAATAAAACATACATTACAACACAACCATAAAATCTCAATTGAATCATTCAATAATGATAAAATAGAGTAAGAAATAAGTAAGATAATGAAAGGAACTGAATTCTATTAACCAAAATGTCTCATATCTCATACATAATACCAGAGTATGGCTCTGTCTTATCAAAAAATTACAATAGGGAGTATATGCTCAACCATTCGAACCTCAAAATATCATTTTTATGTTGTATATATAGTTTAAACAATAAGTAACAACATGAATTGCGAGCTGGATCCTCTAACCTAGGATTATCCCACTAAAAACTGACAATCTAACATTTGTACAAGTGGAGACAATAGAATGCTAGAAACATGGAAAATGTTGGAAACAACTTTGAATATGTGATCTTTTCATAATGAGTTGTTCCTTTATTGACATCTAGACATCATCTGCTAGGCCCTAGAAAACTACATTTTGTCTTCCCAGTCAGACCATTTCCTTGCATTGCAAATCAGAAGGAATGTCGCAATCTGTCGTCTCTTTTGGATATGATCTGATGTGGATCATTCCTTCTTCCCTGTAAATGGAAATGAAAAGAAATGGTGTGCAGATGGTGTATGGTTGAGATGAAAGTGGAAAATGGTGGTCACGATAGGGTCCTAACGGTTCCACTATTCGAAAAGTAATAAACCAAATGAAATAAATCGACCGACATAATTTTCAAAATTTGTGGGGGTGTGAGAAAATGGTTTCAAGGCAATCCACCTTTCATTCCACAATTCACATTTCGAGGTCGATAAAGTTGCATATTCTGCCAAATTTAACTTTTCCCTGCCATCTTTAGACCTTCTCTTATTTTATCTTGTTTCCAAACCCATTATTACTTCCGCTAATTTTGGAATCTTGACCTCAAGTAATAAATTTTTATTGGTGAATAACACTATGGTCCAATGGAATTTCCTAAGGAGATTGGCCCTCAGTTCTAGCTTACACAATCTCTAAGATGAAGGGCAAGAGCTCATTTTTTTTTAAACACCTACAGGTCATCGGTCTTCCGATGTCCCTAATGTCGATCACATGGTTTCCTTGTTGTTGGTATATAGCTGACAGTCGCTCCACTCAAGTTTCCAGCCGTCGAGCTTCCGATGTCCCTAACATCGGTCACATGGCATCCTTTTCATTGGTATATAGTTGACCATCTCTGCAGCGACGTTGCAAGTTGTTGGTCTTCTAACGTCTAATTTCTTCGGTCACTTGGCATCCTTGTTGTTGGTATATAGTTGACCGTCACTCCACTGATGTTTCTAGCCATCATTCTTCCGATGTCCCTAACGTCAGTCACATGGAATCCTTGTCATTGGTATATAGTTGACCGTCTGTTCACCGATGTTTCTAGCCATCAGTCTTATGACGCCCCTAATGTCGGTCAAATGGTGTCCACGTTGTGGAGACCAACGAAATGGGACGTCGGAATTTTGATGTCTCTAGCATCATTGTGGCGATGGATATATGGGGTTTGGACAGTCAAATATGAGATGACATGTGTCCGCATTAAACATCACAATAGAGACGATACCTATGGCATCGAAAAAGTGACATCATGTGAAATGAAGTTTGAGGGGGTCTGTTGTTTGTTGTTCTCCCAAAAATATAAAGTGGCAATTGCGTTGAACGCGTCGTCAAAATTTGACCCAAATGTACTAGTGGTAGCAGGTGACAATTCAGGTGGGGTGGTCACAAGGGGTAGTGAAACATCCATGTGACCCAATGGTTGGAACCCCAACCCCACCTAAAAGGGGTTGTGGTCAGTTGAGCTATGTAGGGCTTGGTTGTAGCTATGTTGAACATAGGGAAGACTCTCATCCCATGTGTGGGGGTGCTTGGAATTGTACATGTGTAGGATATGCATGATCATCCCATTGATGTCCTCATTTTGGCCATCTGTATGAGGGTGGAAGGTAGTGTTTTGGTGAGCTTGGTGTCGAGATGTGACTAGAGGCTTGACCAGAATGTGTTGAGGAACCAACTGTCCCGATATGAGACAATGGTTTGTGGGATTCCAAAATATACCCAAACTTGTTCAAAGAAGAGTCTAGAAGTGGCCTATCTTGTGATGCTCTTCTTCCAAGAGGACATAATCACCATCTTGGAAAAGTGATCAACAACCACAAAAACACAATCATTTTCCCTCTTGGTGGATAGAAGGCCTGACATGTAGTCCATTGAGATGGATTCCCATGGCCTGTCAGGTGTAGGAAGAGGAGTGTACATGCCTTGTTTCTTAGTGTCCGGTTTGGAAATATCATAAGTAGTGTAGGACCCGATATAATTGTTGACATCCTATCAAAGTTTCAGCCAATGGAAATGTTTCTACAACACTACCATTGTCTTTTCGACACTGAAGTGTCTTGCCAACCGACAGTAGTGGGATTCCCAAATCAACTTCACTCACTCACTTGATGGAACACATAGATGGCCCAGATGGCACAACAGACTGTCCTAAATATGGAAATTAGCGACAACTGAGTTTGCGCCCAACATTTGGTAGGTGGTGGCGAATTCAGGGTCTTTCTCATATAGGTGAGAACATCTAGAGGTCTCGTGGCTGTAAGAGTCTAGCACTATGGTGAGTGTCCTGACTAGAGTTCAGCTGAGGAAATTAATGAATCAATTGGTAATTCATGTTTTATACTTGATGTTGAGGTGGAACTGTTGCAAGTATGTGGACCACTTCTGATGGAGGTCATTATACAATTTTCCTTGTGTCTGCATGAATTGCATTGGCTTATGATTAGTGTGAATGATTGTCTCCTTCCAAAGAATGTAATGTCTCCACTGGCAGTAGGCTTGCACAATGGAGTACATTTCTTTTTCATAAGTAGGGTACTTACGAACAACATATGATAGTGTCTCACTATGATATACTATGTGGTGGTTGTGATGAGTGAGAACTACACCCACACCATAGTATGAAGCATCTATCTTGATCTCAAAGGGTTGTTGCAGGTCCAGTGACGAGAGTACAGGGATTGAACACAAGTGTTGCTTCAAATCATTGAACGCTTGTTGTTGGGATAGGCCCCACACAAATTTTTCCTTACCACCACCCCCGGTTACTAGGCTGAGGGCCCATGCAATATGGGAGGATCCCAACATGAACCTACGGTAGAAATTGGCAAGGCCCAAGAATCTCCAAAGCTCAGTGAGTGTAGTTGGGGATGGCCAATCACGGATGACCTGGATCTTGGATGGATCCACATGCACACCATGTTGATCAACAATGTAGCCTAGGTAATGGAACATGTCCATGTTGAAGGAGCATTTTTCCAAGTTGGCATATAGCTTGTGTTGTCACAAGATGTGCAGAACCTACTAAATATACTGCAAGTATTTCTCCCAAGTCTTGTTGTAGATGAGGATGTCATCCAGATACAACACTACAAAATTATTTTTGAAAATTCGCAGGATGTCGTCCGTCATCCTCATGAAATTTTTTGGATCATTTGTCAAACCAAAGGGCATGACCAACCATTCAAGAAGACCTTATTTTGACTTGAAGGATCTCTTCCATACATCTTTTTGTTCTATTGGGACCTGGTGGTATCCAAACTTCAGATCAATCTTATTGAAGTATTTGGCTCCCTTGAGATGATCAAGGAGATCATTGATTTAGGGAATCAGGTACTGGTTCCTGACTTTCATTTTATTTAGGGCCCGGTAATCAATGTAGAGTTTTTAGGTCTCGTCTTTCTTCTGCACCGACATGATTGGGCTCCCACAAGGTGATGAGTTGGGACAGATGTGCCTCTTGTTGAAAATAATCATTAATGTAGAATATTATTATTGATGTAGAAAATAATTATTGATGTAGAATATTATGATAAATATAATTGTTCAAAGTTCATGGTTTAACATTTAATAATTTTAAAATCTAAATTTTGAAATTTCAATTTGTATTTTGAAATTTTTTAATTCAAATCTCATTTGATGTCCCAATACCCCTATGTCCAATACCTAAATCTAAAAAATGGTGTACTCCATATTTGTTCATTGTGTCATCTTAAACATAAATGGTTACTAATATGGAGGTTGTTGAATAATCCTCTGTGTAATTTGTAATGATTGATGTAGTAATTGATCCATTTTTTTATACATTAAAAGTGTTGTAAATGTTTAATAATTTATCCATCTTTTACTCTTACAAAAATTTGAAAATAAGTGTTGGTTTGTGGTTCAACCACTAGTTGCATACAACCTCTTAATCAACAAGGGTTCTCTATGTGTCCTGGGGTTTTTTGTGGAATACACAATTTAGCAATATGTTTCTTAGTCAAAGTGGTTAGGGACGTTGAGATTGTTACTATAACTAACATCTCAATGGATGTGGTTATGAGCATGGATATTTTTGGATATTTATGTTTGGATTATGTAGTAATTGATATATTTTTTGAATTGAAAATGTTTTAATAGTTTATCTATACTCTATTAAAAATTTAGTAATAAAAATTGATATTTAAATTTATTAGACAAATAATTAAATAAATAAAATAAAATGTTTAATATTGATTCATCTTACTAAGTGGAAGTGGAATGTTTTGTTTCTTTATACAACACTTCCTTAAAAACCTTAAACAATACTTCCTTAAAAACCCTAACCATATTGACAAATATTTTTATATACACTATTTGGAACAAAATATGATATTAAAATGATTAGTAGTGGCATATATATATAAATAAGTGGAAGTAACAATTTACTCACTTTCTTTAATTATACAAGGAATGATTTTTAATGGTCATAGGCTTAGTTGGGATTGGAACCTCATTACAAGATTGAACAATATTTGTCCAAGTAGTCTAATAACTTTATTTTTATAATAACTTGTTATTTGACCACATGTAACTCAGATTTTAAATCAAACCGTTGGGATTTATTAAAATTTGACAAAGAAATGGATGAGAATTTTTCTTACCTTTTAGATACTTTATGGATGGGAGGGATTTTTTTCCATTGTTTTCAAAAACTTATTTGGATGGAATCTCAAGTAGTGGAACTACTATATTAGTTATGCACATTTCTAATTGAAAAAAAAAGAAAATACATATAAGGAAAAATAAAGAAAATTCAAGAAAGACCATTTTGATAGTAAGTTGATAATTGTTGATCATGTACTCCTATAAACCCTTTTCTTTGACAATGTAACCTTTTTTAGTGTCTTATTCAGTTACCTTGGGACTATGCTGAGGGGATTTGAGTCAATTACATTAATTCTAGCAGTAGTGAAAAAATGGATCCCATGTTTCATGTTGTTGAAGACTGAACCACCTTCTTCCATACCTTTAGCCAAAAAATTGCTCATTTTTTTCTTTTACAAGGAACCCAACTATTGACAGGATCACCATCTTGAAAATATTGTTTCCTTTACACAACATTTTCTTTGTCATTAGCTACTTACTGCTTTGTAATTTTGTATTGCAATTTTGACCATTTACTACTTGTTGACGGGCGAAATCGACCGTCCGTCAACTGAGAGAGTGGAACCAGTCTGGGGTTGTCTAATAACCCAAGTCGTTTGGGATGAACCACCCTAACGGGTTTAGCGGATCCGTTAGCCGATCTAAGGTCCTAAGAAAACAAAAAGGAAAAACTATTCTAAACTAACTAAACTAACTAAAAACAAAATAAAACTAACTAATAAACTAATCTAACTAAAACTAACTATTAAACAAACTAAACTAAAACTAATTATTAAAAAAAACTAAACTAATCTAAC
Organism: Picea engelmannii; assembly: GCA_009831015.1. Classification (NCBI taxonomy): domain Eukaryota; kingdom Viridiplantae; phylum Streptophyta; class Pinopsida; order Pinales; family Pinaceae; genus Picea; species Picea engelmannii. The sequence goes on along the minus strand of ML785897.1, from coordinate 378,235 downwards.
TATTCTATATATACAATCTACTAACTACTACTATACTAACTACTAATTGAAATATAACTTATTCACAAAATGTACAATATCCACAATTTACAGATTTAAATAAAACCTGAAAAACTCATTAATATTCTGCCCTAAGACAGAGGAAGATGTTTTTAATTTTTGTAATTTTATGAACAAGAAATAAAATAGAAAAATAACTTAACTAAAACACTAATCTAAACTACAAATATAACTAACTAAAATACTAATAATATACTAAACTAACGAAAATAAATTACGAACTGACCTGGAGAAATGCTCCAGATTTGTCCTGTGTATGATGATCTTCTAAGCTGATCGGAGGGAGGAAACCCGCACCGAATAATCCGGAAGATTATCATAAACAATAGCTGCAGTTCTCCTTAAGTTGGTTTACAGGACAAACAAGACATAAAAATCACAACAATCATATAATTTATAAATCTCCACAATTAGGTAAACATGTATGCAAAGACTTATACAAAGTAATTCAATTGATGAATAAGAGAAATCTGTCATTCATAAACTGAATCAAGTAATTGTTGTATTTTTAAGTAATGGAAGAAATCAGATATGAATGAAACATTAATTAATACATATCACTCTGCAAAAGACTATGATATCTAAAGTAGTCACTAATCTGATGCAAGTTGATAAACATAAACATGAAACAAAAAATTGATATTATGAAAGCAAAAGTTGTAGCAGAACATCAACTTTTGTCTCAGTTTGTATTAGATATCCATAATCCTGGTTCTCCCACAAGCAAGGATGATCCTTATTACAAATATAATAAGTATTTATAAGTTTTTCCATAGGGTAAAACCTCCCTGTGGAAATTATCAAAACTGTTTACATAAATCTGGGAGGATATCCCAAGTTTAACTAAACTAGGAAACTATAATAAAACTAAACACACAACTATCCTCTATAATTCCCAACATGTCCCATGCAATTCGAATTTACCTGAAAAGGGGAAAAAATGAACAAGTTAGAAGGATTCTTTATTAACAAAATGATAAAAATATAATCCTATAGACTAGCTACAGAATCCTCTGATTCTGTAGCTAGTCTAAATAAAACATAGAATCATCATTAAAATCAATTGAAAATCTTTTAAGGAAATTAAATTCAATTATCATCCAACCACTATTTGAAAACGAATTGTTCAATTTGAAATTGTTATACCATTCGAAATCAAACAGGATAAAAATCATTCAACCAAATACAGAGATAGGTGTACTCTGTTTCTTCTTACCACGAAATCGAATGAACAGAATAATAATCAACAGTTATGAAATCGTTTGATATCCAATTGAAACCGATGTAATCAAAATGAATCATAAGTAATGGTTAAACAGGAGATACAATCGAATCCAAATAAAATCATCTTCCAATCATTATAGCTGTAACGACATAGCAAACGATTTAAACCATAAGCGAATTAAACCAATACTGGTGTGTAACTGTCCACAAACGAAATCGTAACAGGATCAATCAATTAGTAACAGAGTTCGTAACAGATGTCCGATCATTTGTTATTAGCCAAATGGACCGACAAGATCGATTTACCCTGATCAAAATCATTTCTTTTAAACGAATTATAACCGGATTTAACATATATACCAATCGTCGATCTGTATTTAACCAACTCGTTTTACAAATCAAAATCAAACAGAGCATTGATTTATGATACGAATCTAACTACAATCCAATCAGACAAATCAATTGGTTGGGGTTTATCATATTTGTCATGAATCAAATCCATTCCATGATTCGGGCACATTTGCACAGACTTAAATGAGAGCATTGTTTTATAAAAACAGAGTCGTTCTTTCCAAATTAAATTGAACAGAGTGGTATTCCCGATCTTAGAAGATTACATGACATAAGATATCGTAACAACCAAAATCATTGAAATCATTTACCAATCACAGTATGAAAACCATAACGAAATCAAATCAAAACATGATCGCATTCTAAATTGAGCGTGAAAAACTTCCTATTCAGAGTAGATACAGAACGAATTCAATTGAAAGAAAACGATCAATTTCGTTAACTTAATCGGGCAAACCAACAAATCAAATCCAAACGAAAACCATTCAAATCTAACAAAAATCTATTGATGGTTATACCGGGAATGATCAACTCGTGTATTTAAAATGAAATTCCATCTATTTTAGCAAAGCAACACAATATACAGGATGAACACATTATGTGAAAGCTATTTCGAAATACAAACAGAGCTATTCGAAGATCAAATTTCAAATACTACATTACTCATGGTGACTCACAAAACTAAAACAATTTCAAAATTCATACCTGTGAGCAGATGGCTTGGTCACGACAATTTAGAGTTGATAACAGCTGTGGTCGATTCAACATTCTTGAAAAGGATGGAGCATGTTGTCTTATGCTTCTTATCAGTTGCTTGGAGCTGGTCTCTTTGGTTGGTTAATACTGCAATTTGATCCTCCAGCGATTGAATTTTCGATTGGAGTAGGGGGACATCAATGTAGTATCGTTCCAACCATAACTTGCATTGGTCACATGAAGGTTGTTCGGGTTTCATAAGAGTAGGCGAGGGTTTGGACATATGGCTGAGGGTTTTGCTAGGCAATTTAATACCAGGGTAGCCAGGATTATTCCTTAGGCAGGGGGGAAGATTTGTCACGAAATCATACGGTGGCTCGGGGCATAAACCCTGTGAGTAAGGATACTCATCGACTAAAAAACGTTCTATGACCGAGTCGGAATCCTCACTAAGGATTATAGGCTTTGACTCAGCAGAGGGTTTAGGTTTGGTTCTAGCCATCCTTGATATGAGCCTAGTGTTCTTTTTACCCTTGGCATTAGCAATAGGGTTTTCCTTAGGTTTTCTGCTTATAGGATTTTTAATAGCCTCGGCCTTCTCCATTCCAATGTCTGGTAAGTCAATGGGAGGGTCGACCGAAGGCTTAGGGGTGGGAAATAGGATATGGAAGGGCATGTGTGGTCCAGCCTTGACTTCACTCACCACAGGCTTATCAACCTGTATAGGATTTGTGTCCTCGAAACCATTTTGAGCGACGAAATTTGTCCATCTATCACCATGTAAACTCAAGTGATAAACAACGATAAGTTTAATAAGCCCATGGTGGAACAGGCTGTTGTGAGCCTTCTCCTTTTTAAACCTTTTCGACATTTTATATAAGTTGCGCTGAAAGTAGAAAGGCATGTTCACCGGGTACCCTATAAAATGCATTAGCAACCATAGGTGGTAGAGAAAAATGAGTCTGTATCGACCTTCACAGGTCACGAACTGCTTGACTAGCATCAAAAGGTCGTGCCATCATGGTTTGAGCATAGATATGGATATACCTCTGTCACAAGAGGTGACTTTGCGCGAGAGAAACAACAGGGGCCATGGAACCTCTTCTACTTTCAAATTTTTGAACCAACGCTGACCTGTGGCAGGTAACTCTGTAGCAGAACTAATAAATCCCTCATCAATTTCCAACTGGATATCACCCATCTTGGCTCTACAGCCATCGAAAGTTAAAGTGAATTGTTGTGCCACAAATAGTTTAAAACCCTCAAATCTCTGCATGAAGGCAAGCCAACCGTTAGCCTCCAGGTCTTTCTGAGCATTGTCAAACACTAACAAGGCTTGGTTTCCATTTGGCTCGATTCGCATGACTGGTGCCATGGAGCTGAGCACACAGTAAGTCCAGGGTTTGAGTCATAGCACATACAGGAGTGAAATGCATGCAGGGTTATCCGAGCTAACATAGGTAAACGGTGAGTAAGGGATAGGCATAAATGCCATCGTGCGAAGGTGATGGAGTTTATCTCTGCCATGCAAAAGAGTTATTACCAAAGTACAACAGTCGGTTTACATAGTTGTACTACCCATTATAGCATAGTTTGACAATTATGTGAATTAGCCGACCAATGAATCAAATGGAAAGTGTATAAACCAACGCGCAATCAATCGTTGTACCAAAGTTTCAAACCATCAAATATTCAATTAGAAACCAAAACCAAATAATTAACCATGCACCAATGTATTGTAACAACTCATGTCAATCGTTTAACCAATGTGCCCATGGGTCTTCAACATACCAATAGTTATGAAAAAATCAACATAAGGATTATATCAAAAGACTTATATATAAAAAAAAAATAATCATAACCCCTATGCACTTTCATGAAATCAATGGTCAGGTAGGTTGAATAAAATGCAATTCCAAATGATAATTCCTTACAAACTCAATAAAACCAAATTACACAATCAATCGAAGTATGAGTACCAATCAAAGGATCTTGTCAGTTGTATAATGATAAATAAAAGGTAAGCACAATAGGCATATCGACAGAAGAGATATTGGCAGTTCAAATAATGACTTCAATGTGACTTCGAAAGGCGATTTTTTCACGCTTACAGTCGTGAAAACAAAACGAAGGCAAATGTGTAAATGTCACAAAAAATGAAAATGTCGTTTATTAGAAAATTGCGACGAAAAATTGATGTTTGCAAAACATTGGTGTAGGCAGCTTATAAGACACTTGAAAAAAGTGAATTGGCTGCCAACACTACTTTGTATTGTTGCATTGCAATTTTGTTTACAAAGAGTAAAAATATTATAAGTTTTTACTGCAATGAGAGAAGTGTGGTCTATAGTCCAAGAAGAGGAGACATGTGTTGTATGTTCCAAACACTTATAGTTCAATTTTTTTTCAAGTTGGAAATATAAAATCCAACCATTGTTTTTATATCCCTAGAGAAACATTGCAATTTCTATTTAATGAAAGAATGGAAATTATACTTCTCAGGTGCTTTCGCACTTCGAAAGAAAAATGAGGGTCTGGAAAAAAAATCTCACCTATCATCTATGCACAGAGGAATACATTTAAACTGTCATAGAGGGATACATTTAAATTTTTTTTGTAGCCTATATAGAAGTGGCATAAAATCCTATAGTAAAAATGGCATTCGAGCCATAAAAATAGAGAGATAATAAACAAGATAAATTCATTCTCTAGTTTCCCGGGTCTAAATATTAAACTACTCATCACCTTAATTTGACTACAACCCATTGAGACTTCTTCTTCAAACTAGAGTTCCAACTGAAAAACAAAATCCATAATAAATTGTCTGGATCATATTGACAATAGTTCTCCACTTACCTAGGGGATTCTCTTGATATTGTAAACCATGAAAAATAAAAATCATCACATGAAGGGAATATAACCATCGATTATTACCATAAACATATCAAAAGGAGAAAAAAAGAGAAAAAAACTATACTACTCAAATCTAATTGGGAATGGGAAAATATAAGGGACTTATAGTCTCCCTTAATGCTTTGAGCTTCTCAGTGTTGATATGTGAAACTAGAGATGAGTGAGTGAGTGAGGAGTGAATGAGAGGAGTGAGATCAAATACATTGGTGATCTTAATATTTTGGAACACCACCACTTTCTATGATAATATTTCAAATATATATCATACATATACAAACAAACAACATTCATCGTCTATCTTTTCCTTCTCTGAGGTCTTTTTTCATTGACTTGTTGTACCATTTTCATCCTACATTAAATCATTTAATATATTTGTTTCTCAAGGAACACCACCACCGGTCAAATCCAAATCCATTTGTTTCTTGATTCCACTTGTGTTTTGAATGTCTATGGTGACGACCATCTACTTGTTGGATGTAACACTATCTACAAGCATTCAATTTTTTTATACATTTTTTTTTCAGTATTTTAATTTAGGATAATTTGTAGTGTGCAAACATAGCTTCAGAAGGGTCTATTGGCCATGCCATTATCAACAACATCCTAAAAAATAAATGAATGAATTATTTTTGTTGAAATCATGGCTCAAATACATCTAAGTGATTACATGAGTTGGTTGGAGAGTCATAATGCATCCATCTCTTCTCCTATTGATTACCATATATTTGTGTTTTGTCAAAAAAAAATCTCAAGGTTTTAATACAACATTTGTTTGCAATCTAAGGATTTTTCAATCCATCCATGACATGAACATGGAGCAATTTCTTTTTTGGAAATTTAGGTCAATATGGTGTCTTACCATAGGGGAGGAAAAATAAAATGGATATGGGACTAGCCATTCGTTGTGACAAAAGAAGGTTTTTGAATTGTAGAATTGTGACTCTGAACGTTTTTTCCACAAATTGTTGAAATGTATGGTACCAAGTAGAGTAGTTATCCAAAACAATCTTCTCATTGATTTAAAACATGATGAATCTTCTCTTTAATTTTAAAAATGGTAACCTCTCATTGATTATTTTTTGGAATCTACTCGAGCGGTTTGTCCTCTATTACACTAGGAACAATTTACATATATTATCAAGTTCTCATAAAAATGGAAAATAATATTACACTATAAATAATATACATACATTATCAATTTTGCATGAAAAAATGGAAAAAGAGAGAATTGGACAAGGTGAACAAATCCATGAGCTACAATTTTATTACTTCCTAGAATTGAAGTAAGCAACAGAGAATAACATATTAGTATATTATGTATAACAATAACATTGTCAAGAGAAAAAAAAACAACAAAGAGAAAATACATTTATGCAATACAGGGGAATAACAAATTCTATTGGCCTTTCTTTTTCAATGAGAAAGAAAAAGTGGTAATTTCTCTATAGTAGTATTTTTACTTTCACATTTTCACAATAAACAGATTTCAATTTATTTTGACATTTCAAAGTCTTCCTATAACATTTCAGTATTCCATTAATTTGTTTTTGGAATTACCTCATGAATTCTCGTCTTTATTTATCTTGTTGTGCCCTAGTGGCTCCCTGGTGTTTGATTCCTCATGTCCTCCCATTATGAAAATGTTCTTAGCGTTGTTATTGCACAATTATACCTTGTTATCATTTGTCAACGTTGTTTACTATAAATTATATTCAGTGTCTTATCATGAAGGATATATAAGGAAACTAAGTCATTGGCACTATTATTCGATTATTGAATTCTTCCAACCTCAAGTTTATTTACTTTGCATCTAATGACTTCCCAAGTTCAATTCTCATGGCATTCTCAATCATGACTTTGGATGCTTAATATATTCCAATTCAAAGAAAAATAGCAAAAACCTGATGCTACATAATTAACACTAATTCTAATTGTGTTTTGACCACATACTTGATTCAAGGGTATTCAATCCAATCTGCAACATGGTTTACATTACGAGAATCTTGAGCTCAATAATGGGCCTCAAATAAAAAAAAATGTACCATAAAAATCAACTTTAAAAGAACCAACAACATTCAAGATGATGATTTCAACCATAACGGTAAATGTTTTTTTGAGGGAAAGAAAGAAAACTATTTTTTTCAATTGTAATTTTGACATATATCCTTATAGGTTTACTCAAATTTCAAGTGTAGGCACTCATTGGATGAAAAACTAATTTTTTCATTCAATGAGTGCAAGCATAGGGAATGTGGGATCAGAGTTTATTCTAGCCTAATGCGGACAAACCACGCTTAAACACAAATTGTTGGAAATCAACACTAATGAATGTATCACTAGGTTGTGGGACAAATAATGTTATAAGGGAATTGAATCACAATATTCCACACACATATGTTATATTATTGTGATTTTGTGGGGGTATATGATTAGTTTCTTGAACCTTCAATGATTTTCATGTAGTGAAACTAAGCAATAGATGAAAGGAAATAAGGAAATCTATTGTGAATTCCAAAAAGGTGTCTTGGTACACTGGGATGATGATGATTGATCTACTCTAATGGTACCAACCACATTCTTTCACTTGATTGTTCCTACAATTAAACCTGAAGGAAGAACCAACTCCCTTTGTTCTATGGCACCAACCAGAAGGAGGCTACAACCCCCTTTCATTGCCCCATCCTTCTGCCCTGAAATATAAGTGTATACCAATTGTCACTACCACAATCACTACCATTGTCATTGTCACCGTCACTAACCAACCTTTCCAACCTCTCACTATCATTAATACTCAACCATATCCTCTCACATGGATCATATACCAAGGACACCTCTCAACTAGATGTCCAACATCATCAACACATGCCTCAACCAAGCATGTACCAAACCATCGACTTGTACCCTACCAAGCATCAATTGTGTACCACAACCTATATGGAAATAGATGCATCAACCATGCACCAACACCTGTACAACAACAAGTGCATCAACCATACACCAACACTTGTACCATGTACCTCAACCATCAACCAAGTACATCAATCATCAACTATGTAAAAACATATGCATCAATGTATAAACCAAAACCTCAAGTATGTATCATAATCAACCAAGATCATATATCAAGTATATGCCTCAAGCATAGTCCAATATCAAAAAGATGTGCCTCTAACAATGAACCATAACAACCATATACAATGTTACAAGGATATGTCTCAAGTATAACACCAAAGCATGGACCTCAACCATATGCAACCATAAACCAAAAGGGGCCTCCAATATATTCCTTAAGCATGTGTCATACCATCCATGAAACAAGTCTAATGAACTATCACATCAACCATGTATTAGACCCTCATTGTTATGCAGCCTCAACTTGTACCAATATCTTCAAAAAAAAACTCAACCAAACTACCTCAAACATGTACCATATGACATGCTTCACACATGTACCATAAGATATGTCATAAACCATGTACTAAACAAGTACCAAAACTCTCAAGATGTGCATTAATCATAAACCATAATCTCCAAAGTATCACCAAGTCATGCCACCAATATGAGCCATAAAATTACCAAGATATATCCTTAACATGTACCATACCATCACCAAGATATTACCTTCAAAATATGCATATAGAAGTACTTTTAATCCTGTAGAAACCTTGTTGCATCATCATCAAGACTTTTACCATACCATGCAACAACTAGAATAATTCCAATCTGCAACTCTGATGTGGCTACTGAACTGCCAACTTTCTACAGTTGCCAAATCACCTATGGCTATCGAAACTTCCACTTTCTATAGCTACCAAAACTTGCAGCTACAAAACCACCTGCAGCTACCGAAAATACCACTTTTTTAGCTACCAAAACCTACAGCTACAAAACTACCCACAACTACAAAACTGTTGAATTATGTCGCTACCAAAACTTGCAGCTACAGAACTATCGACTTTATGCAACTACCTAAAATATGTCAATGAATACCTATCAATAACGTTTCACAAGATAGATATTAAATGTGCGCAATAGGTGTTAATGGGAGTCTCTTGATATCTTATTTATACTTCCCAAGTGCCTTCCTTTAGGGGCCATCTTCTAACTATTTTACCCATCTTCCTTCTTCTAGGGATAACCCACCTTCTTGTTGCAACTACTTTACCCATAACTAGTAAACTCACAATTTCTTGTTGCAACTAATTTGTTTTTAATTATTTTCTTTTTGCAATAACGTTACCCATAATTAACTTATAGATGCAACCACTTTGATTAGAAAACTTCTTGTTGAATTTCTAGGAGCTTCTAGAATAATTGACTTCTTTGTTGACCTTATAGGAACTTATAGATGATTCTTTGAGGGTCCTCCAACTTCACAAGGTCGTATCTCCTCAACCATGAGGAACTAAGTGGTGTACCATATATCATCGAAAATGGCATGACATGTACTATCCATATATGATAGTCGTACTTACAAATACACTAACCTTCATGTATTTATTCCTAGATAAACTATGGGTTCCATGACCATACCTTCGGGACTACATGTAGACTTCATCAAATGCATCCAACACATATGTTGACATCATCCACTCCATCAATGATAACTAATTATCCATCTATCTCAAATCTAGGGATTCTGGACTTCTCCAAGGGTTGACATCAATGAGAACCAACTATCCATACCAACTGTCTAGTAGTCAAAACACCCAAATTCTTAATAGGAAAAAATGTGTAGTAATTTTGCAACCCGAATGCAGGAGTCAAGGTTACACGACCAATATATACTTTTGTTCCTTCCCTAGTATGTTCCCCCTGGTTAGAGTTTGCATGGTACCTACAGACAAGATTTTACCCTGTGTTATAACTCTCTAATATATGTGTGGGGTCAAACAATAGTACTCAACCCAATATCTCATGACACCAATTAAGGAGGCTCGACTATACCCTTATCCATACTACCTAATTACCCACATACTAGAGATTATATTCCTGAGTGATGTTCTTGATGGCACTATAGTAGTCAAACAGTTGATCGAATAATCTAGGGATGGTTTCAATAAACCTAAGGGATTCCTGATATAATTGGCATTACATGGGAGTGATGACCATGTTCAAATTATGTCTGATTAGGTACTACTCGAAGGGTACCAATAGATGTTATAAATGTTTTCAACAAGGTGAAACGTTGCATTCTATAAAACTGTGTTAAACCCTCTGTATTTCCTATGGGTATTCTTCCCCACCACAATTTTACCCACTATACAATATATCTTTGTGATTTAAAGATTTCGATAGTACATGTCTCTACCTTGAAAAAACATTTCCATAGTTTCCGCAAAGGAAATTGCTCTGATACCAGTTTTTAGGTACAACCAAATCTATTATATTACGCAGAAAATGGAAACACTACAGAAAATACCAATCGAAAAAATAAAATGTAGATAACCACAACACCAAAATTGATACCTTTATTGATAGAAAGTAAAGTTTACTTTCCTCTTCAAGGGTGAAACCTCCAACTGAGCAACACTCTATTACAATAATTTCTAAGACAAAGATTTGTCATCCCTTCTACTCCTATTTATTCTAAATCTATCTTCAAAAAAAAAATTTAGAGAATGATATTTCTAAAAGCAAAAGCTTCTATTAAGTCTTCTTACATTATACGCATTCACATTATTAACAAGGGTTTATTTACTAATATCGACATTTGTTACATGGAAAATATATTATTATATCTACATGAGGGATTAGGGAGGTTAGGTCCCTAACACAAGGTTCGATGTGATCTTTGTTTCCTTGGCTCTCTCTAGCTATAAAATCATGAGGCTCTTCTAAAATTTGATCATCATTCTCTGTAATGCACATAGGATCTGGTGATAAACATGCTTCCTCACTCTCTGGATTTGGTATATTCTCTTCATCTTATGTGGTCCATAATTCTTTGATCTCCTTCGTAGGTTGGAAAGGATAATCAAAGAAATCTTCTGGATCTACTTGTTGTAGATTTAGCTCATGAAACGTTTGTTCTGCTATATGAGAGGCATATATATCTTCAATTGCTACTAGAATTTAAGAAAATTTTTGGAGTAACATCCTCCTTTATTAAAAAATCCTTGAGCTTTCTAAGATACTTCTTGTTGGCTTTGCTACTCCTTGTCTCACACATTGATCAGAATCTGGACTAGGGGTCAAAAATTTGCTCAATTTTCAAAGTGCTCGGAATGCAACAAAAACGGTACCATTGCGTCCGTCTCGTTCTCCTGATTCCGGCGGTATATTTACTTTCGCAAACGGAGTCCGTATGGAGAAGTTATCGCGATCTGTTCATTGGGCCAAACATGCAAAAATTTGATGCTGACTGGACAGGCCGTACAGCTAACGTGGCAGGCCGTACAGCTGACGTAGGCGACCATACGGTGACTTGGCAATTGATGACGTGGTGACCCTGCTGACGTGGCAAGTTCTGATTGGTTGTCAACGGGTGAGTTATGTGACAACACGTGCCATGTTTTTGGAGCAATGGAAAGGTACCACGTGGCCCAATGAAAGGTGCCACGTGGCACCCCAAGTTCTGACTACTTGGTCTTGGGTTCAAAATTTTTTGGGGTCGACCGGATTTGAACCGGTGACCTCCCCTCCATACGTTCAAAAACTTTTGGGGTCGACCGGATTTGAACCGGTGACCTCCCCTCCATACAAAGCTTTAGCAACGGCCAACACACCAACGCACTACCATATGGTTCTTATTAAACATATGTTGCAAAATATATAAAAGTTGAATCGTTTAATTGTTGGCGCGGAGGTGGGGCTGGGGCTAAGCCCCAGCCCCCGGTTTTATGTGCGTGCATATGACCCTGCCATCCGACACGACGGGCGCGTGCGGGAAGAATTATTAAATAGACCCGTGGTCCCATTCGTATACCATATGACCAATCCACATGACATTTGGTGCGCATTTTTGGGTTGCGACTTGTGTTAAAGCTTGCGGTCATATCATATTACATGGGACCCTTTGCTACACGGAGGCGCTAGCATTGGGGTCTACCCTGGTCATATATATAAATTACATATACCCCAGCGCTATTATATAGTGCGTGCGCGGTTTAAAACAAAGTTTATGTGTAAAACATATGTAATATGGTTCCACTATATACATATGTTATAACCGTTGCGCGCGGGACCCAAGGTTTATGTATTATATTGTATACATGTGGCCATATTAAATATTGCGCGCGCATTTGTGTATTTTCGTGGGTTTTAACCAATGGGTTATACTTTTATGCGGGAATTTTAAAGTTGGTTTAAACTGATTTGCAACTACACACCCGCCACTTGTCAACACGGGATTTAACCTGGCAACGTAGCCCTTTTATGCGCGGGACGTGGCCATATGACCCCCCATGCGCCCAACACCTCCGTTCTTGGGGGCTTTATTCCGGGTAACTGTTCGATAAATTAGCGCGAATTGTGGAACTAGCATTTGTGCTGGGTTTTGTGACCGAAAACGCTCTGGAGCTAGGTTCAGTTGGACACAGGTGCGAAATGGCGAACAGGAGACAGCGAGCCTGAAGGGGAAAAATGGCAGAGGCCATAACTTTTTGAGTTTTTTACCAAATCAGGTGCTGTAAAAGCCCAGCTAGGGGTTTTTGGATGTTTTGAGTCCATTGGTGATGTTTTCATAGGAATTTGAAGAGCCCATTTGCAGGTTTTTCACATTTGAAGTTTGGGGAAGCTTCAGGAGCCTTAAAGCCCTCATTGTTTGAGGCATTGCTCAGATGAGCACATATCCATTTTCTGAGATTGAATAGTCATTCTTGACTGTTTATTATGCTCTGAACACATTGGGATAG
>ML785897.1:334122-354941 GCA_009831015.1 Picea engelmannii | reverse complement strand
TCATAAACTTTGATATGAAAGAATAGGGAATGTGGGATCAGAGTCTATTCTAGCCTAATGCCGAAAAACCATGCTTAAACACAAATTGTTGGAAATCAACACTAATGAATGTATCACTAGGTTGTGGGACAAATAATTTTATAAGGGAATTGAATCACAATATTTCACACACATATGTTATGTTATTGTGATTTTGTGGGGGTATCTTATTAGTTTCTTGAACCTTCAATGATTTTCATGTAGTGAAACTAAGCAATGGATGAAACGAAATAAGGCAATCTGCTGTAAATTCCACAAAGGTGTCTTGGTACACTGGGATGATGATGAATGAGCTACTCTAATGGTAGAAACCACATTATTTCACTCAAGAGTGTTCCTGCAATTCAAGAGAGAGTTTTGTCTTTTCCTACAACCTTCACTGGGGGACTTTCTCTGTGGAGGATGAATTCCTAAGAACAAAAATTGAAATGTATTCTAGGAAATTGAATCTATATCTTAACTAACTGAAATTAAATGAATATAAAAAAACACATGTTAGAGAAAGGGTGCCTTTCAAACCTAGCACTCATTGTGAGAAAGCTTACAAACTAAGTGGGAACTTCAAGCATGGGAACAAAATATCACCACCTGATTATTATGAAATGAAATTGGAGACTAAAATTATCCAAGCATGGATTCCAATTCATTTTACAACAATCCTCTTTTATCCTCTCCTATATCCCTCCTCCTCTATTCTATGGTTGTTTATATATAGAAAAGAGTAGTGGAGTGTATCAAAACCGATTATGTCAAATGAAAACTATCAAGAAATAATTAGTTTACAAGATATGTGTGTTCTCATGTTAAACGGATCTTGGTTGTAGAAATAACTCGAGATTTGATTAAAAAAAAATTTACTTAACATAAAAAGGTTGAGAATATCTTGATTTAGTATCCTTTGTCAGTTGGGTGCATCCATTTGTCCTAAAATTTGGAGAAGAAGCGAACAACTGTAAATATGGGCAAACCCAAATTAGAAAATTGTCCTTATCTCCTCCATATTTCTCTTTATGAGAAACTCCCCTAATTTTGAGTATATTTCAATGATCTGCACAAAACCCACATTCCAGAATTTTGAGATTCTTCTTCATTTTCCTGGAAATTGTATTTAAATATTGTTTCTACTAACCTGTCACGTTTGTACCTGACCTTTGACCACAATATAGAGGTCCACACATGTGACCTAGGAGTGAACCAAGGGACACGAACCATGTTGGCATCTAGATGTTCAAAACTCTTATGGTCATTTTCCATTTGGGTGTGCACACATATGCTAACCATGGAGGTCAAGTGCAGGAACTGAATACTAGGTACAAGAACCGAGTTGTAAAAAACCTTCATCGACAAGATTAATCCAAATCCTTTCTAAATCATTAAAAAAAAAGGAAATTATGAATATTAGCAAGATTTACTCATCAATATTGTTAGGAACATAAGTATGGGTAAATGTGGTAATATGCATAGTAAAGGGATGAAAGGATAAGGTAAAAGGAGACCAAATGATAGTATAAAATATGACAATTTAACCAACAAATTAATCAATGAAGAACTTGAAGGACCGACCTAGAAGATAATAATGGAATTTTGTAGCACATACACCATGGCCAGGACTTTGCATTCCATGTTTTTGTAATCACACTCTGCGTGGGAGAATTTCTATTACCAAAGAACATATGGTGTTCTATTGTGACTTCCTGTCATGACAAAAAGTTCCCTAATGCAATGCCATATGCATCCAACTGGACATTGAAAATTTTTGTCTGATCGGGAAAAACTAGAATTGGATCCATAGCCATCCATGTTTTTAACTTGGTAAATAATTTTTCATAGTTTGTGGTACATACAAATGAGACACATTTATATAGTAGTTCCTCAATATGCACCATTATTTTAGAATAATCCTTGATAAACCTATGGTAATACCCTATATGACCCAATGTAGACCGTAACATAGGAACTTTCTTTGGCATAGAAAAATTCACAATTATTGTGATATTCATTGGATGGGATAGAAATCCCTCCTTATAGATAATATGGATCAAGATGACACCAAAAAATGTGTAGAACATGTGTTTCTTAACACTCAAAGACAATTGCATCTATTGGAATATTTTAAACATCAACATCAGTTTAGACATGTGATCCTTGAAAAAATTATATATTGTCCAATTGTATAAATATATCTAAAGTAACTTATGTGTATACTCTCAAAACACAATGATTATGACCATATGGAATATTGTGGGTGAACTTTTCAAGCCAAACCACGTGGAATTGTATGCATATAACCCCCATTCCATGGAAAAAGTGGTATTCTTCTTATCCTCATCAATGATATCGATTTGATGATAGCTGGAGAATCCATTTGTGTAGGAGTAGGATTCATTCATTTCTAATTTATTGAGAATATCATCACTAAAAGGTGTAGGAAAGGGGTCATGTACATAGTCCTCATTGAGTTTGTTAAAGTCCAAACAAATGTGGATTCCACCTTTTTTCTTTGTGTTATTATCATATTGATCCAATCTAATTATTCCACTCAAAATATCAAGCTAACAACTAGCTTATTATTGTTCTCATGTTTAATTTGTTCCTTATAATGGGTATTTATCCTTTATTCTCACTTTTTGATCGATCGAGAATCAAGCTTCATTTATATCTTGATCTCCCTAAGTTATCCTACCACACCCTTCATGTCAGTGATTCTATGTAGGAACTGTTGGTGTACTCTTGGAGCATAGCTACAATATCTACGAAGATGTGTTCATCCTAGTAGTCCCCTATAATATAAAATTTTGTATTTTCCACCATATTGATATTGACTATCTTTGTTTTCAATGGTCCATGATTGTAAATTGTACTAGTATACCATGAGTCGTATACTGCATGACTCGCCTTTGTTTCCTTGAATTGCATATGATGGATTTCCTTTATAGGGCCATCCTCTATGAAATCTATGATCACGTTGTATGGTGGTTCCATATGCAGGAAACACTAAATGCATTGTATGCCCCCCAAAAATAGTGTTCCAATCTTGTAGAGTTGGAAAGTGTCACATAACCTTTCCTATTATTTTGGTTTGCTTGTCATATACCATTGCATTTATGCCTAAAGTAATTATTTATTTGGAAAAGGATATAAGTGTTGCATTATGTTTCCATTGATGTCAAAGAGTTGATGTCTTGTCATAGTACCATTGATGTATTGATTGATGTTCTATGTTGTCACATATGTAACTGATGTCAAAGTGTAATACCCTTGTTTCCCCCAGTTTGTAAATATAACTATAACTGGACAAGAGACTATGGAAGACTAAATATGTGTGAATGTTTGATTTGATGAACCTTTGTATAAAAAGGTGGATGTATGAATTTTTTGGTATTAATAGAATTTGAATTTGAATATGCGTTGCACAACTACTGAAAGGGGGGAAGTTTACAAAGATAGACCATGGATGCTATGAGAGAGATTGTGAAGGGAAACCAAGTATGTTTGAGATGACCCTTACCATACCAATACCTACTGGGTGTAGTTTCTCAACAATCCTCTTACACATAAATTAATTACCAGTCAGGATGGTAGTTGGAAGGCCACCCTCAAGATTTAATGAGGAGATGGGGCACGGTACCCATCTGTAAGGCTTTCAGGCCTAACCATGAAATGAGATTCTAACTCATGAAACCTTGTTGAGGAAGACAAGGAATGAGGTAACGCAGGCAGAGAGATGGATCAGGGAGAGATATACGAGACATCAGAGCAAAGAAAACACTCTCCAGGAAAAGCAGTGAAATGGACTTCAACTCAAAAGTTAAGAAAAATAAGTTGATCTGCAAGCGTGATCTAGTTGTAAGAATCCATGGGAAGGATTCCACTATAAGTTGATAAATGGGGCTGATGAGCTACTAAGGAAGTACTTGGGTATAACCCCTTTCTTGGAGCAGAGAAAACCAGTTGCCAAGTTTTTGTGGGAGAAGGAGAGTAACCTTCATCCCTGATTGTTGTGGAGAAAAGAGAATCTCTCTCAGAGCATCATGGTCTAGCTCAGGGGTGGCCAGTGGTAAATCTAGTAGGAGTGGTTGTGCCTATGGTTGGGAGGAAACATGAACCCCTTTTAGCAGTTGCTTCACATTTTCCAATTATGATAAGTATTTTCATACTTTGTATATTATATTGGATGCGATGATGAAATGTCTATGTTTATGATTCAATTTTTAAGTATTTGAACAATTGTTAGAAAATCTCTATGATTTCCGCAAACTATTATATCTGTATGATCTTATATCTTATATTAGTTTTTATACTATATATGCATGGGATGGGAATCCATAGAAGGGTTGGGGTAGGATCAACTGAAAAATCTAAGTCTTTCCAACCACTTGAAGTTTACCTTAGCAGGAGTATAAACGTTCAAATTATGTGGGAGAAGGGTGTTTGTCCTTTATACCATTCACCCATTAGACTGAGGGCTCGTGCCCATGCCATTAACCTATTTGTTGCAGAGAGGATATTATGTTTATCCCTTATAGTTTTCCAATAGAATCACATGACCAAGGTCTGGGAACCTTGTGCTAGTCCGAAAGGAGCTAGTGCTTTGGGACTTACGTCCCCACAATCCTCAGAAACTACCAAATGTTGGAGTCGTGAATCGACGAGGGTCGTTGATATGGAGACCCAAGGTAGGCCTCTCCCATCCATTAGATTAGGCATAGGAGGGGAAGCGTTAAGCACTTCAGTGTCATCAAACTCTAGGATAATAAGAGCAGTCGAAGTGCCAAAATGCCTAAACGTCGGAATCCCAAATTTGATCCAGACAGTTGAAGGTGGAAGGACATGTGTCCATAGATCCATGGTTATCTGAGACACTGGATATCTGACTAATTAAGAGACACATAAGTTTCCCTCGAAGCTCTATGAGTTGAATTAAATCATGGTCATAGAGGCTGGGTACACGTGGCGATAGATCAAGTGTGGTCTGGAGGGAAAGTCGAGAGATACACGTCAACCTCTCGAAATGTCGAATTGTCGAAGTAACTAGGATCATTGGATGGATAGGTATGTCGAAAATGATCTCGTGGTCCAAATATTTCATACTCCAGAGGATTTTGTCCAAGGGTTTTCAAAGTGTGAAAACCGATAAAGTCGCGAACTCTGAAGTAAATCTTGACCATTGGTCGAAGAGGACATGCAGTGCAAGATCCGAGAGTCTGGAGATTTAACTCTTTTGGGGGATACATGTCAAGAGGGTTTAGAAATCACTGAATCCCATAGATGCAAAGTAATGAGAATCATAGATCCGAGGATCCTTCAAGAGCTTCCCTGACCATCAAATCCCTACCAAGGTCATCTCGGTGTTGACCACTCCAGGATATCAGAGGTAGTAAAATGCCAAAACCATCATAGTCGTTGAATGAAACCTATGGAAGCCCAAAGTAATGGAGGTCATAGATCCAGGGACTACGTGGACCCTTATCGACCATGGGATCGAAGGGATGGGCGAAGATCAGTCCAAGATGACATGGCATCCTGATGTCACTCAAGGTAACATGGACCCATGTATGTATGCCACGTGTCACCTAGATTTGTGCGTCTGTAGACCCCATGGACCCCTTAGACTTTGACGCGCGTCACCCCTTGTAGGGGCCATGTGTAAGCTCTATCTTTCCCATGTGGGGAAATATCCAACCCCTTCATACTTTTCTAGTCCAGTGCTCCAGAGGAGTGAATATTTTAGCCCTATCGGACTCCCAAAGTCCAAATTCCCGAAGTAAATCATGACCATTGATCGTTGGCCAAGTGGAGAAATCTTAGACTTCTTCGTACTTCTCTAGGCCAAAACTCTGGAGGAGTGAATATGTTAACCCTCTAGGAATCATGAAGTCTAGAGTCCCAAAGAAAATCATGACCACTGACTATTGGCCACGTGGAGCAATATCAGGCTCCTTCGTACTTCTCTAGTCTGATGCTTCGGAGGAGTGAATATGTTAACCTGTTGGGACTCTCAAAGTCTATATTCCTAGAGTAAATCACGACCGTTGACTGAATGGTCACGTGGTGAAATATTGAGGCACCTCATAACTCTGCTAGTTCAGCACTTCGGGGATGTCACATGAGGGAATGACAAATATCTACGAAGTCCTGAAGTCCCTTTCCAACCATAGGATCTCGATGGATGTTGTGGACTATTTATTTTCCTCCACCATTCAACGATCCAAGAATTCGGTCTTTAGGAGGAATGTCATACAACGCCATTGGAACCTATAGAGTATAGGAGCTCCAAAGTCTTGAAGCCATCGCTAAACATACTTTTATCTCTCAATTTTTAGCCTGGGATCACTAGGAGGACCCCGCTAGCTGGTTCAAGTGCACAATAAGAGTTGTATGTTTCAGGAAGCTCTTTAAGAGGGTATTGCTTAAATTAAATGACTGAAATTGAACTAGGGAAAGTGAAAAATTGTTGCCCCACCCCTATAAATTCTAATTAGTGGTTGGGTGTGTAACAAATTGGTACCAAATCATGGGCTCATGCACAAGTCGCATAAAATTATTATTAAAAAAATTATGGGGTAACACCCTACCTTACCCCTTCTACTGTTGATAGATGTTTTGGAAGTCTACATTGTACGTGGCTAATATTTACAAATAAAGAACCTACTCCACCTTGCAATGATATGTGTTGTTCATGAATTGGTAGACTAGTAACTAACAAAAAAAAAAACATATTTTCACTCAAGTAGTCAGTGAACAACAGGAGAACTACAACGTAAAGGATGGTTATGCATCAGGAGTTGGGGGAGAGGTCCCATAATAGAGAGGAAGAATATGAGGACATGAGCGAAGTGGAAACCCCTCCTTTGGTTGAAACTATGAGAAGTCTTATGGAAGAGTTACAGAGTTGTAAGGTTGATAGTGAAAGGATGATAAAAGAGAAGGAAAAGAAACAAAAATTAATGCAGTTCTACTGCAAATCTTGTCAAACATACAAAGGCATATACATCATGTACCAAAATTCAGTCATATGGACATACATCATATGAAGAAAACATAGATTCCACCTTAGATACAAAAGCACGGTCATGAAAGTGGCCACATCGAGAAGAGCACCTCAAAGAAGACTCAACATGGAGCCAAGAGACATTCAATGGAATATTCCTCATGGGAGGACACTGGCAACTCCAAGAAATATTCTAGTGGTAAAACCATTTCCCATTCTTAGAAAAGAGGAAAGAAAAGGAAACACTCCAAGAGTCGTGACCCTAAAGAATTCAATAAATCCAAACCACCCACCTTCGATGGAGAGGTTAAGAAGGGGGAAGAAGTAGAAGTTTGGCTACTCATCTTGAAGAAGTAATTTAGAGTCCATGACTACTCTAAAAACTTAAAATATCGGATAGCCATTTTCAACTTGAATGGGAAAGCTTCTATCTAGTGGGAAAACCTTAGGAATGTGAAAGGAGTCCATGAGAAGGACTTTTCATGGAAACAATTTTAGAAATACTTCAATAAGAAGTACCTATCAGAAAAGCACTTTGATGGGAATACCAAGGAGTTCTATGAACGCAAGCTGGGACAACTCACCATAGATGAGTATATCAACAAATTTCTCGAGTTGATGAGGTATGTACCCTACATAAAGGATGAAAAGTTAAAAATGCAACGGCTTATTAGTGGATTACCTCAGTCCTACCGCGACAGAATTTAGTTTGATGAGCCAAATAACTTATAAGATTCTATTAGAAAAGAAAGATATTACTATGAGCAATTCAAGAGTAAGAAAGAACCCCATGAAAACCGGAAGAAGAAAAACAATTTGGAATTCAAGAAGAAGAGGTTTAAATCCTCGATATTTAAGAACCCTGGTAACAACTCTAGGATGAGCCTTCCTGCGAGAAGTGTGTATCAGCAAAATTTTCCATCCTAGAGTGTAAATAAACCATTCAGAGAAACTCCAATTAAGATTGATAACACGAAGAGAGAAACCTTGAAATGTTATGATTGTGGAGAGGAACATCTATTGAGGGACTGTTTGCATAGTCAATAGAACCTTGGGAGGGTCTACAACATCCAAGAGGATACTACAGTCATTGATGTGGTTAGGATCCTACCACAAATTTATGCAGCCTTAGATAATAAACAATATTACCACCAAGCTTCTGTGGTGGATATGGAAGGTATGATGGACAACCATCCTATTTCCATTTTAATTGAACCTGGTTAAAATTTGAGTTATGTGTCCCCTCAAACTGTTGAGAAATGTAATTTTCAATAAGTTAAACATGTTAAACCATGGGTGGTACAACTATCCATTGGAACCAAAAGAAAAGTAACAGAAGTCATACCAGCATGCCAATTCATTATGAGAGTATTTCCCACCCAAAAGAGCCTAAACATACTTCCTTTAGGATCTTATGACCTGTTGATTGGGATAGACTGGTTGGCTTCCCACAAAACCAAATTGGACTGTTACAGTAAAACCTTGGAGTGTGAAAATGAAGAAGGAAGAAGGGTAACCCTACAAGGAATTCAAAGGCCTATCTCAGTGAGACAAATATCATCCCTCCAAGTGGAGAAGCATTGCATAAAGGGATGTCCCTTGTGTTAGCATCAGAAGTCACTCCCAGATTGCGACAGGAGCAGAGCCCAATGCCCATCAGTTTTATGTCACGAATAATTTAATGGGGGTGGTCGAATGGATAGAGACCCAGGAAGATATTGCTTTAACTCAGAAAACCAATATTGACATGCAAGAACATGTGAGGTCTTGATCTAACTTCCATCAGTAGGTTGAGTATAAAATGAGCAGAGGGAAGACTTGGTGGGAGAAATGAATAAGACTACTTTGGGCATCATACCTTCTAGCAGCTTGAGAAAGAAAAACTCAGAAGACCAGATCCTCTTGGTTCAGAGTTTCAGGGAAATGAAAGGTGACTTGACTGGATCCTTCCATTCCAAGTCATTCAACATTGAGAAAATACAAGAGCTGATTAGAAATAATGCGACTATCATAGTGATCAAACATACATCATCCTATAATAGCGCAACTCGACTAGATCCTCCAATTCTGAGTTGTTCTAACACAATGTTAATAGATATATGGAAAGAGGCTGACATTCATTAGACAAGAAGTCTCAAGAACTAATACATAACTAGAGCAACCAATGCTTCATCAAAACTTTACAATCAGGGGCCTAGCTCAACCATCAACACTTACAAAAATGACAAAAATGCCTTCATATACTTAGACAGGCTCGGATGTCTAAGACACGATCACGTTCGAAGTTCAATGCTTGATGTTGATGATCTTCTCTGTCAAGATGTGCATGCAGACGTTGGGTAGACTACCTAAGCAGTCTTCTGATGGATGCAATCTTTGGCAGAAAGAACTGACAGTCACCTCTGCACTTGTCCTTTCTTGGCTTTCCATTTATGGGAGGAGATGATGTCTCATCTACCTTCCACATTTGCATTAACTGCTTCATCAAGATCTGAAAAGCCTTGGTCAACTCTACATCTGGGGGTCGTGGTAGACTATCATTGGTTGTCTGCTACTTCACTGGACTATTTATAAGAGGACCCCCCAATGAGCGTGGACGAGGATATGACGAGGGAGGTGGAACGAGAGACAACCATGTGGACAAATATGATGGATGGAAGGTGACTGGAAGAGTGAGGAAAATTTCTTAGGTGGAGGTGACAAGGGAGACAGGTGGAAGAAGGTGAAAGGTGGGGGCGATCATGAGGAGAGGCGTTGACTCAGTGAAAGGGAGAGGGGATATGACACAAGAGGATGTGACATGGAGCATAGGACACATGGAAGGATAGGACCGATGAGCAGGCTTGAGAGGTAGGTGTCAGGATAGTGGGGGGCCCGCGTGGGAGCTAGTTAATTTTGGACCCCCCCCCATTGAACTAAAGGCAGAAGAGAAAGGGGGGTCTGGAATTGGATCTGTGCCGTAGATCTGGGCGTGCAAATTCTAGCCACCTAGATCTAAGTGCCTTTTAGAGATAATTCCAGACCCCTCCCCCACCGTCGTTAAAGGAATAATGGTGGGGGGGTCCAAAATGGGACCTGAGCCATAGATCTGGGTGCGCGATTTCTGGCCACCTAGATCTGAGCTCTTTTTAGAAAAAAATGTACCCGCTCAAAACTTAGCACAAGTGGATTTTTCACCCTTTTGTTCCTCCCCTTTTGCCAATGAAGGGAAATTCGTGAGGAACCACACCATTACCAAAATTAGTGATAACATCAGGCTCCATGGGGGATGGCACGCCCCCTACAGGCTACCAAGAACTCCTTTGCAGATTCAGTGCCTTGCTATTGGGAAATGGAGTCACTACTAAAAAAGAAACATAACAGAAAAACAATATTTACAAACATAGGGGAGCCATGAGCGGCTGAAAAGAAAGATTTCTTCAAAAAATGCACGTTCACAGGGCCATTGAAAGATTCCTCACCCTCCAAATCTTGCAGCCTGCAGGTGTTATTCAAAAATACTTCATAGATTTTGAAGGGCCCAATCCATAGGGCTTCAAATTTTCCATGTTTTCCCTTGTCCTGCCTGGGAGCATCCCATTTAAAAACAAAATCTCCCAGTTGGAATTCCTCTTTCTTGACTCTTCTATCAAAAACCCGCTTGATCCTCTGCTAATGATTGTGAGCCATGTTCATTACTTTCTCCCCGGTCTACTGCACTTCCACCATTTGATGGATCCTTCTGACCATATGGTCTGGCTCTCCTTCACAATCTTGAAATAATTTTGCTATAGGTAGAGCCAGCTGAGTGGGAAAAATAGCTTTTGTCCCATAAACAAGTTGAAAAGGGGAGGTACCCAGGGATTTCTTTGTTGTCACTCGGTCATCCCACAAAGAAAATTTGAGTTTTGAGTCCCAAGCCTTCTTATTATCTTCCAGTAGTCTTTTAATGAGCTGAATCAAGCTTTTATTGGAAGACTCTGCCAGTCCATTCGCTTGTGGGTAATAGGGAGTGGAATGAACTAGTGAAATCTCAAACTGTTCACAAAACCTCACCAGAGGCTCAGACATGAAAGATGCAGCATTATCGGTGACAATTCTACTGGGGCATCCAAACCTTGCTATGATATCCTCCAGGAAGATGATGATAACTTTGTGTGAAGCACTCCTGGTGGGAATAGCTTCTATCCACTTGGTAAAATAGTCAGTTGCATTCAGGATCCATCTGTGGTGGCTGCTTGAGGGAGGATGAATCTCTCCAATGAATTCCAACCCCCATTGCTGAAAAGGTGTTGCAAATACCACAGGTTTTAGTGGCAAAGATTTAAGTTTTTGCTTTCCTAAGAACCTTTGGCATTTGATGCAGGCTCTCACCTCTCTACAGACATCAGTGAATAAGGTGGGCCAGTAGTACCCAACCCTAAGAATCTTGTGGGATGTGGTATTCCAAAAATGGTGTCCTCCACAGAGACTTCTATGGAAATCGAATGTCACTCTTTGGGCCTCCTGTGGGTCTAGGCACCTCAGAAACACCCCCAGAGGGTCTCTCTAGTACAAGACTCAATCAATAAGGAAAAATTTAACTGCTTTGAGATTTAAAGATCTTATCTTACTCTTTCCCATTCCATCAGGGGGTTTTAATTTTAGCAAAAAATATATGATATCTCTATACTAGGTGCACTCTGCTAGTGGAGGGTTGTCTTGACAATCGCCATCAGACATTTCATCCTATTGATTACCTAAGCAAGAATTGATGCAGTTGACCCCCAAGGATTTACAATTGGACTCAACCAACAACTTGGCTAAACCCTGCCCCTTAACTAATTTGGTGGGATTAATTTCCAAGTCAAACTCAAGGATCTTGGAAATCCACTTACCCCTCCTCCCATCTATGTCGGGCTGTATAAGGATGTCCTTCACAGAGGTTGAAGGAACGTATGAAATTACATTTGAGTGAAAGACATAGACTCTGAAAGCTTTGAGAGATTTCACCAAGGAATAGGCATGTTTATCCATGATGTCATACTTGGTTTCTGCATCTCTCAATGCCTGGCTGAAAAAAGAAATGGGCTACTCCAACCCTTTAATATTTTTCTGCAATAAAATGGTCGCTGCTGTATCAAAAGAAGCAAAGGAGAAAATCATAAAGTCTTTGGAGTAGTCAAGACTGCTCAACACATGTGCCTTTGTCAATGCTTGTTTGATTTGGTTGAAATATCCTTGGGGCTCAGCAGTCCATTTTATTTCACTTCCCTTTCGGAGCATTGCCGTGATATACTTTATTAATTCAACAAAGTTTGAAATGAACCTCCTCAAAAAATTAATTTTTCCCAGGAAAGATTGGACCTCTTTCTTGGATCTCAGGAGTGACAGGGTCTGAATTGCCTCCACCCTGCTAGGATCAATTCTCACTCCCTCTACTAATATTGTATGGCCTAATAGCTTCCCCTCCTTCATACTAAACAAAGATTTCTTGGGGTTCAAGGAGAGGCCAAACCTTCGACACTTCAGAAAAACCTTCCTAAAGTGACAAAAGTGTTCTTCATCAGATCTGGAGAAGATAGTGATGTCATCTAGATAGATCACCACAAATTGATATTTCTCCCCAATGAAGGCTATGTCCATGGCTCGCTGAAATGTTGCTCCTACATTCATCAATCCAAGAGGCATTTTGGCATACATGAATGTGCCCCAAGGAGTGGTGAAAGTTGTTTTTTCTCTATCCTTGGGTAGGACCAATATCTGATTGTAGCTAGAAAATCCATCAATCATGGATATCCTGGATGCTCTAGTTACCTTCTGTAATATGTGTTCCATCTTAGGTAGGGGGTAATTTTCCTTTCTGGAGCTTCTATTCAGGTTCCTGAAATCAACACAAAGTCTGATTTATTCACTCTTATTTCTTACTGACACCAGATTATCCACCCACTCAAAATATCTCAAAGGGACAATGATTTGGGCATCCAACAGTTTCTTTACCTCCCTTTCCATGACAAGCAGCAACATAGGATTAATCTGTCTTAGTTTCTGCCTGAATGGCTTAGTCTCCTCTTTTAATGGGATCTTATGCTCCATGACAGTTGTGTCATAAGTCTTGAGGTATTCATAGGTCCAGGAAAACACATCAGCAAATTATTTTAATAACTCAGTGTATTCTTCCCTCTACTCTTTTGATAGGCTTCTTGATATCTTGACAAACCTGGGATTCCTTTCTGTGCCAATATTTCACTCAGCTATATCAATATCATCCTTTGGACTATTACCCTTTACTACCACATCATCGTTGTCAAACAACCTTTCCAAAGGAGCCAGCCCCTTGGGAATTTGATTGCTAGGTAATCGAACAATGTGATGATCAACAATCATGTTCAGAAAAATACCATCATGAAGATCTTCTTCAGAATCAGGGTCTCAGAATCAGGGTCTTGATCAATATGCAATGCTGAAAATTCCTCAACAGTCTCCAGGAATCTTTTGATATCAAGATCATCCTTGAACACCTTTCAATGTTTGACATTGTCAGGTATGGAGGGCCTGTATTTTACTTCAATACCATATTTAAGTTTGGGTGGAAGAGGAATCCTGAAATTGCTTGTTGAAACAACCAAAGAATCAACTATTGTATGCTCCTCTCTAGGAATGAATGAAATATTAAAATCCAAAAAGAAACTATCAATGAGGTCCCATACTTTGTTCCTATAGCTCCTAAGCTGAGGGTGTTTGGCCTGATAGATATTTCTGACTTGCTGGGTGATCAACTCAGCATCACCAAACATTGATACTTCTTTAATTCCCATGTCCTTTGTAGCCCTCAGACCTAGCACAAGAGCTTCATACTCTGTCGTATTGTTGGTAGCTTCAAACTCTAATTTGTATGAAAGAGATATGGTTTCCTAAACAGGGGAAACAAAAACTACCCTAGCTCCAACACCGTCTCTAGACGAAGCCCCATCAAACAACATTTTCCACATAGAAATAGTTGAAGGAGAATCCTCTTGGGGGTCAATTGGCCATTTTCTGAGTTGAAGAGGAGGCTCAGGGGTGTCAGTGAGCTGCAACAAGATGGATCCCAAATCAGTGTCAAGCGAAAATATGGGATGATTTGTGGGGTCTGCTTCATCACTGACAATGTAAGCCAGGTGAGCCTCTCTATACAATCTTATGTGTTCCCCTCCAAAGACTGGAATGGTGGCATATGTGAGGTCCATCTGTAATTTTCCTCCAAGCTTTCTTATCCATGATCTTGACAATAAAATGTCGAACTTGGGAGGAACATCAGCTACCATGATATCCATGACCACACTCTTCATGGGCAGCTGAAACAATGATACTACCAGATCTTTGATGACTCCAAGACATTGCACTTTCCTAGAATCAAAAGAGTAAAAATCATGATAGGCCTTTGTAACTTCCATCCTAAGCTCTTCCATGACAGTTTTGGGCATGAGGTTATGAGATGCCCCAGAATCCATCAAACAATTATGCAATACCTTGTCATGTATGTTCAAGGATGTGTAGAAGGGAGGGGATGAATCATCTCTGTCTTCTACCATGGGACCTAGGATGACTGCCGAATTTTCATCTTGGAGGTTGACTGAGTCTGTGGAGTGGTAAGATGGCTCAGGCTGGAGCAGCTTAGAGAGGGATTTTTTGAAATCTTCATGTTTGATCAACTCTGAAATGGGCATAGGAATTCTTATCTTTTGAATTTCATGTTCAAAGCTAAAGGAGGGAGGAGGTTTTTGAATTTCCCTTACCTCTGAAACAAGATCTTTGACTGCTGGTAAGGGATTCTGTGTTTTCCTTTCTTTGGTGATATTTTTTGCTTGTTCAGCAGGTCTTTCTGCCATAAGGGGCTGATTATAATTCTCTTATTTCTTCTTCGATATGAGGTTATATTTATTGGGACTGCTATTATTGACCTTCTCCCCTTTTCTTAGCTCATTTATTTGACTATTTATGAGAGACCCTTCATATGCAGATTGAGTCAATTGCGGGAAAGGGGGTGTGTCTCCAAAACAATAGATTTCAAGACCAAGCTCTTCTTCTTCTCCCCCCTTGTCATCAACAAGGTTATTTTGGAGAGGGGATTGAATTCTATGATCATCTTTGTCTCTGTTCCTATGCTCCCTTGGCATCATCTGAGGGACATGATTATTCAGCCTCCTGAAATTTCCTCTGTTATCTATGTTTTGAGGATTCCTACATGCTTATTTCCCCTCTTCTCTTTTCATTTTTTCCATCTCTGCAGTCAAATAATTTACCATCTTGGTCAACTCATCTACTTGGGGGTGAGATATAGAAGAACCATAGGTTGTGGCCCCAGACTTTCCTTTACCTCTATCTCTGTCAGACTTGCTTCTGAGCCTGTTAACTGCCAACACATTGGATTCGACTTCCAGGGCTTCATCTTTCATGTTAGTCAAGGAAGTAGCTCTCCTTTATCTGAGCAGGAGGCAAAAATCAGGGTCAAAAGTGCTAGCATAAGTAATCTTAGCAGAGGCTTCCAAGGGTTTTATCTCAGCAGGGATCTTATTGTACATCTTATTGAATCTTTTGGAAAAGTCAGAGATAGACTCTCCTTCCTTTCTCTTTGTTAGCAATCAAAAACGCACTGGCATTTTTGAAAGAATGATGCCTAATCTTGTAAGGAAATTTTGACTAGCTTCCCTAGCTCCAAATCCAAATCTGATTGCACCATTGGAAATCTTATGATCTGTAGATGTCGATCGACTATTGGAGGATGCAAAATAGACATTCCACGACTGAGAAAATTGATTTTTCCTAAAGAAAAATATTTCTGGAAAATTTTCATTTTCGGTGGGTTAGGCGAACATGATGACTGTTCATTAACCACCAAAAGTTGCGCTTTCGGTGGTTAATTCACCCAGAAGCTTTCCAAGTAACCACCGAAAGCCTGTGATGTTCAGAAAAATCAATTTTTTGCACAGATCAAGTTTTTTCGAGTTGAAAAGGTTTGCAATCTTTTCAAATGAACATCTAATGAATTATCAAAGTAAATCCAACAGTTACTTTTGACAGATTGTGGAAAAAGGAGGTGTTTCAAAGGTGTTTGATATCTTTAACCAAGACAGAAAATCAGGACATTTTGCCACCTCAGCAAATTCGAATTTTGCCTCTTGGAAGAGTCATCAGTCAGCCTTGGGAGGCTATCCTACACTTCACCAACAGTCAACAAGAGAGAGAGATCGTGAAATCTGGGATTGACCTCATTCTTAGGGATCATCCCACATATTTTGCAACTGAATTTTGACTTACTATTTTTAGTATATCTGATCCTTGTTTATAGGATCTTAGAACTACCTTGTAATCCTATAAAGCTTAGGATAGAAGATGAACCAGGGGGTTCGATTTTGGGTTCTACTATGTTGCTACTGTAATCAAAAGACCTATTCTTATTATATAAAAAATTGCAAGCTTCCTCCAGTTGTGTGGTCAGATTTTTCTCCTCTGTTCTCTGATAGCTTATGAGTGAAAGTTCTTTATTGATGCTCATTCAATTTGCAAGTGAATGTCATCTCACTGGTTGATTTTTTTAGTTGATAATCATAACTTATTTCCTTGGTTATTAAACCCATTGTGCTTGTTTGTATGAAGTATAATCTGGTTCAATAGTTGTTTTCCTCCCCATTTAATCAAACCTTATCTGACTGCATTATTAGAAGGCCTTGTGAGATTTTATGTTTCTAGACAGTATTGAACACACAGTTCAATCCTTAGATATTCATATTGATCCAAAAACCACATCAATTATTAAGAAAATATTTCCCAAAAAGATTTAGTTACCAGGCATCTCCGACTTACAGCTTAGGAGAGTTTCCTGGAGTGATAACAAATTGGTGTCGTCGCGGGGGAGAGGAGATTGAAGCTCAGCTTTCCTGGGAGACGACATAGATCCAACTTTGATGATAGACAAAGCCTGGACATAATTTGGTTGTAATCATCTATCTGGTGACTCCATGAGGACGAATTCAGTGGCGACTCCATTGTTCAAAATTGTTGGTGACTCCACTGGTATGATATGAACAGGATCTTAGCCAAGAGGTATGCGTTCTGTGATTTTTCAAGCATTGCTAGTTTTCCTAATCAAGTACCTACTAGAGATGAATGGGAAAACAGTCTTCCTAAATTTCATGGTGAGGAGTGGGAAGTGCCAGCTGAACATCTGCTGGATTTCCATGAATTCATTAATTGGCTTGAAATTGTACATGATGATGTGAAAATTAAGCTTTTCAAGTTTTCTCTAGAGGGAATTTCTCTTGATTGATGCTCGTCTCTTCCGGATGCAAGTGTCATCTCTTTAGCATATTTTCATGTTTCTTTTCATGTGTTCTTTAAAGATCAGTTTCCAGCTGATCTTCTTTACCCTCAGTGTTGTCATGAATTTCATTTGTTGACTAAGGATTCAGATGTTCATGAAAAGTATGTTGTTGAAGAAAATGTTCTTCATCATGATCAGGAAGATCTGATTAGCCCTTTTGAAAACTTGAAAAATGATGATCAGATTGACAAACTAGAAAGTGAAACTATTGAAACTAAAGAGGATCATGAGAGCAGCCTACAGTTTCAAGATTTGCAGAGACTGGAAACTTGCAGTAGACGTGAAGGAGAGCAGAAAGAATTAGATCAACAGGTTATGATGCATGTTTTTCTGTCAAATATTGAGCAACCAGCCTTGTATGAGTTTCAAGATCCAATTCCTATATGGATGGACTCACGGTCTTCACTAATGTCATATATTACAGAGTTTGGCATCATGGTTTGCAGCAGCAAACATGAGCCGGTTGCAGTCCTCTTATGGTATTTTTTGTTCTCCTTCCCTGTTCTTCGTTGTATACATAAAGATGGGTCAGGTAATTTGTTTCTTGAACTATTTTTCTGGAAATTTTTATATACCTGAAACATGTATTTGCAGCAGTTATATGTAGGATTAGACAGAAAAATAAGCTTGTCCTATGAGCATGTAGATTGTTTTCAGTTATTGTTGAATAAGCTGCAGCTGCACCAACAATATATGCACGCAGTGCCCTTCCCCTGCCTGCTTGGCTTCCTGCACATGGAGAATCCATAGTTTTGTTATTTACATCAGAAAAGACAGTTCAGAGTTCCCCAGCTCTACAAAAAGTTTTGGTGTCAAATGGGGAAGGTGTTGTTTTAGGTCCTGATGGAGTAGAAACAAATTTTTTTTTTAAAGTAAAGATTCTAAAGCACCATTGCCTTTTCAAAATTGCCATCTTCATGCTTGTTGTTGACAGTTCAGAGTTATTCCTTCTATAGCTAAACTCACACCTGGTCAAACTGCCTATCACTTTTTAGCTGACTACCAAAATGGAAACTTTGTGCCTGCATATGAGTCATATCCAATGCCTCTTGATCCTGTCATAGTTTCCAAGGAGCTTTCCTCTCAGTTAACAAAAAGTAATATTTCTTCCTTTCTAGCCAATGTTAATTTGGGGGAGAAGCATCTTACAGGGGAGGAGATCTTGAAATCCCTTTTTCTGGGTTTGAAGGAGACAACATGATTGAGCGATCCACCAACCTGGATTGGTACAAGGGCCCAACTCTATTGGAATCCCTTGACCAAGTGTCTGAGCCCAAGAAACCATCTGACAAGCCCCTTTGATTGTCACTACAGGATGCGTACAAGATTGGTGGTATTCGAACTGTGCCTGTGGGGCGTGTTGAAACTGGTGTTATTAAGCCTAGTATGGTTGTAACCTTCGGTCCCACTGGGTTGAAAAATGAAGTTGAGTCTGTAGAGATGTATCATAAAGCTCTGCTAGAAGCATCACCCAGTGACAATGTTGGCTTCAACGTGAAGAATGGAGATGTTGGGTTTATTAAGATGATTCCTTCCAAGCCAATGATCATGGAGACATTCTCTGAGTATCCTCCATTAGGTCATTTTGCTGTAAGAAATATGCGTCAAACTGTTGTTGTTGGGGTCATCAAGGCTATTGAGAAAAAAGATCCCACTGGTGCCAAGATCACCAAGGCTGCGGCCAAGAAAGGTAAATGATATTTGCTGCTGCCAAATACTTCTTGTGTCAGAGGAAGGTGGCGGGACTTGAAATCCATTTCGCTACATGGTGTAGAGGCTATTCTCATTCAGTTGTGCGAGATTTGGTAGTTAATGGGTTGGTATCTCGGCGCATGCAAAGATGGATTCTATGGAGGCACGAGTTCTGAGATGACTGTATGAGACCGTGTATATGTTTAAATTCATCAAACACGCAGGCAACAAGCCATCTGCCAGATCAAGCCACAAGTCGACACATAGCCCAAGACATATGTCAATTTCATAAGCTGCCAAGATTCAGATTCCAAAAATTGCGCAGGTGAAATCTCTGCGTTTGTTTGAAACATTTGACAGATTGAAGGCATTGGGCCGCGTGGAAGATAAAGGAGGCTTTCAGGAGAATAAAGAATGGCAGAATTGTTGGTAAATGGCTGAAAATCCCTCATACAGGTGCACGATTTCAGCTCCATCTCCACGTGCACTTGCAACCTGCACACAACACAACAAAAGCTTGAATCATAGGATTCCATTCATTGTGAGTTTTCTTGGACCTTTCTGAGACAAATCTGTGCAAGAGTTTCGTCATATTGGGTCACTAAAATGAGAAGGCCGTGGAAAGATTCATGGGTGCCCATTTGAAGCAAGCGTTTGTAGATCTAAAGAAGGATCTCGACAGTAGAAGAAGATCTATGAATTCTCTGAGAAACTATGCCCAACAGTTAGACAATAAGATGATCCCACAGTTTATAGCCCAGCTATCAGAGCTTCAAGATGAACAACTTCCTAGATAGTATTTGATCTCTTTGTATGAAGTGATTGTGTGAGAACATGGTAAAATAATTATTCCCCAGATAAATAAGATGATGGGTGACGTGTTGAAGGCTTTGTCCTCAAATGCACCCTCACTAGCCCTACAACAGGCCTGTGCCAAGGCGGTTTTAGCAATAGCAAGATATACAATAGATCCTAGCTCCTTTCAAGGGCGAAGAGAGGGGGTCATCCAAGATTTAGCCAATCCCCTACTTGATGTCCTGTTAGGAACTATGCAGTCACTGGCAGAAGGAGCAGCATTGTGTTTGCAAGTTTTAGTGGAAACAGAGGCATGGGAATATGCACCGGATGATATTGTTGATGAGATTTGCTTGAGAGTTACAGGGGCATTAGAAGAGAAAGGGACCCAAACAAATAGCCATATGAAGCTGGTTTGTTCTCTAGACAAGTCCAACAGCCCCATTCTTGAAGCTTATGGGAGGTCTCTGCTTAAGGCAACAGCCAAAATCCTTGAGACCGTAGTAGTCACCGGGAACTCTCAACAACGTTTACATGCTGTACTGATGATCAATGGTTTGTTGAAATTTGTGGACATGGAAATTTTAGTGTCAGAAATTTCGAATACTGTTGTGTATCTGGAGAGATGTAGGTCTGATAGAACACCTTCTGTAAGAAATGTAGTTTCTGAAACTATTCAACTTACCAAGGATTTAGCTTCTGAGATGGGTCTAGACCTAAATAACGATGGCTCTTGTAGTGATGAAGAAATTCCTGTGAAGACAACATCTAGTAGGGGCAGCTTTTGTGGCTTCAACGACATTTCCCCAGACATGCAAATTGGTCCCTACACACATTCCTCTATTTCTTCCATGCAAGATTTGAATACCAAATACCAAATTCCTTCTATAACAGGTTCTGGTACAAGGGCTAGAAAGTCCTCTAATTTTGATTTGAGTCGAGGTTATTATTCTGATTCTATAGATAAGAATGCCTTCTCAA
>ML785897.1:284221-321530 GCA_009831015.1 Picea engelmannii | reverse complement strand
TCAATTATGTGACCCATGATATGGAATTGGCTGCCATAGTGCATGCTTTAAAGATGTGGAGGAATTTATGTGACCCATGATATGGAATTGGCTTCCATAGTGCATGGCTTAAACATGTGTAGGAATTACCTCTTAGGTAGGAGATTTGTACTTATGACATATCATAGTGGGTTGAGGTATTTGTTTGACCAGCAAAAACTCAATGTCAGACAAGCTAGGTGGATGGATCTCCTTAGTGAGCTTGATTTTGAAATCAAACATATCAAAGGAAAGGAGAATAGGGTGGTTGATGCCCTTAGTATAAGTATTAAATTAGTTCATTTGGAAACTATAAGCGTCAGTGAATCAGACATCAAAGAGAGGGTCAAAACTGTATAAGAAACATATGCATTTTTCAAGGTCGTGACATCATACCTAAATAAAGATCCCATAGGGCCGAAGTATGAAGGTTAGCAGATGTTTAATGAAGTCCTGGTGACCTACAATGAAAAATTATACATTCCACCTTGTGACGACTTGAAGAAGTTCATAATGGATGGACTATATAAAAAACCATATACTGGTCATCCTGGTTATCAGAAAATGATCACAACCACTACGAAACTATTTTATTGGCTAGGACTGAAAAAGGACATAGTTTATTACTTATCTAAGTGTCTAGAATGTCAGCAATTCAAGGAAGAGCACCAACACCTTGCAAGGCTATTGCAGCCCCTACCAATTCCTGAATGGAAATAGGAAACCATCTCCATGGATTTCATCACAGGATTACCGAGATCAACCAAACATAATGATGTCATCATGGTAGTTGTGGAAAAATTGAGCAAGGCAATAGATATTTCCATCATCTTGCAAGGTAATAGATATTTCCATCATATTCATGAAATAGATATTCAGACTGCATGGCATGCCTAAGGAAATTATATCCGACAGAGACACAAAGTTTTCTTCAAACTTTTGGAAATATTTGTTTACGGATTTTGAAACAAAATTGCTCTTTAGTACAACCTATCATCCTCATAAGACAGAGAGGGTAAATGAAGTATTAGAAGACATGTTGAGGATGAATGTAATGCATCAACCCAAGAAGTGGGAAGACTATATACTACTAGTAGATTTTCCTTACAACAATGGTTATCAAGAGTCATTGAAAATGAGTCCTATTGAAGCCCTTTATGAAAGGCAATGCAACATTCCAATCAGCTAGAACAACCTAGTAGACAGAGTTACAATTGGGCTAGATATGCTAAAGGAAATGGAACAACAAGTGATTCAAATATGACAAAATCCAAAGACAACCCAGGATAGACAAAAGAGCTATACAGACCTAAAAAGGACTCCTAGAGAGTTCAGAGCAAGGGATCATGTGTATCTCCGAGTTAGACCAAGGAGAAGATCCTTGAGGATGGTGGCTTGTGCCAAGCTGGCACCTTGGTATTGTGGACCCTTTGAAGTTTTGGATAGAGTGGGACCTGAAGCCTATCGGCTAGCAATTCCTCCCATAGTGAAGGCACATATTTTTTTCCATGTTTCTTTACTAAAGAAGTATGTACATGATTCTAATCATATTATTGACTAGTATGTGATTCATGTGGAACTCGAGGGAGAGTTTCTGCGAGAACCTCAATGGATAATAGACAGGAAGAAAACCCCACTCAGGAACAAAACCATTGCACAGGTAAAGGTGTAGTGGAAACACTTTGGCCCAGATGAGGCTACATGGGAAATATAGGATGCCATGAGACAAGCATATCCATTGATGTTTTCTTATGTACATACAGAGCACATCGACAGATAGAACACTGAGGACAATGTTATTTTAAGGGGGAGGGGATTATAATGCCCCTGTTTCCCCCAGTTTGTAAATATAACTATAACTTTCCAAGAGACTATGGTAGGGTAAATATGTGTGAATGTTTGATTTCATGAACCTTTGTATAAAAGGGTCAATGTATGAATTTTTTGTTATTAATAGAATTTGAATTTGAATATGTGTTGCACAACCGCTGAAAGGGGAAACATTTTCCAAGATAGACCATGGATGTTATGAGAGATATGGTGAAGGGAAACCAAGTATGGTTGAGATGAACCTCACCAGACTAGTACCTACTGGGTTTAATTTCTCAATAGCCCTCTGACCCAGAAATGAATTACCAGTCAAGTTGGTAGTTTGAAGGCCATCCTCAAGAGTTAATGAGGAGATGGGGCAGGGTACCCATCAATAAGGCTTCCAAGCCTAACCATGAATTGGGATTAGGACCCACCCAGCCTTGCTGAGGAAGACAAGGAATGAGGTAATTTGAGAGGAGAGATGGATCGGGGAGAGATCTATGAGATAATAGAGAAGAGAAAACACTCTCCATGAAGAGAAGTGAAATGGAATTTGACTAAAAAGTTGATAAAAAGAAGCTGAGTTGCAAGCTCAATATGTCTGTAAGAAGCCATGGGTAGGATTCCTCTACAAGATAATAAACGAGGCTGACAAACGACTAAGGAAGTAATCAGGCAGGCCCCCTTTCTTGGAGCAAATAAAACCAGTTGCCAAGTTTATGTGGGAGAAGGAGAGTAACTTTCATCTCTAATTGTTGTGGATCAAAGAGAAAGAATCTCTCTCAGAGCATCATGGTCTAGCTCGAGGGTGGCTAGTGGTAAATCCAATAGGAGTCATTGTGCATATGGTTGGGAGGAAACATGCACCCCTTTTATAAGTTGCTTCACATTTTTGAGTTATGATAAGTATTTTCATACTTTGTATATTATATTGGATGCAATGATGAAATGTTTGTGTTTATGATTCAATCTTTCAGTATTTGAATAGTTGTTAAAAAAGATATGTGATTTTCAGAAACTGTTATATCTATATGATCTTCTAGCTTATATCAGTTTTTCTACTAGATCGTCATGGGATGGGAATCCGCAGAAGGGTCAGGGTAGGATCGACTAAAATGTCTAAGTCTTTCCAACTCCTTGAAGTTTACCTTAGTGGGAGTATCATCATTCAAATTCTATGGGAGAAAGGAGTGTTTCCTTTAGACCATTCACCCATCAGACTGAGGTCTCATGCCCATGCCCTTAACCTCTTTTGTACAAAGGGAATATAATGTTTATCCCTTACAATTTTCCAATAGACTCATGTGACCAGGGTCTGGGAACCCTACACTAGTTGAAAAGGAGCTAGCCCTTCTATACTTACGTCCACACAATCCTCAAAAATCTTTGAAGGCTGGAGTCTCGAATCGACGAGGGTCGTCGATATGGAGACCCAGGGTAGGCCTCTCCCAACCATTAGATTAGATGCAGGAGAGGAAGCGTTAAGCACTTTGGTGACATCTCACTTCGAGATAATAGGAACGGTCGAAGTGCCAAAACTCCTGAACGTCGAAGTCCCAGATTTGATCAGGACCATTGAAGCTGGAAGGACACATGTCCATAGATTCATGGTTATCTGGGAAACCGAATATCTGGATAATTAAGAGACGTGTAAGTTTCCCCAAAAGATCTATGAGTCGAAGTAAATCCTAGCTGTAGAGGCTGGGTACACATGGTGATAGATCTGGTGTGGTCTGGAGGGAAATCCAGGAGATACATGCCAAACTTCTGAAATGCCAAATTTTGAAGTAACCAGTACCGTTGGATGGATGATTACATGGAAAATGATCTCATGGTCCGAAGATTTCATACTCTAGAGGATTTTGGCCAAGGTTTTTTAAAGTGTGAAACCCGCCAAAGTCGAGAACACCAGAGTAAATCTCGACTGTTGGTCGAAGAAGAAACACGATGCAAGATCCAAGAGTCCAAATATTTAACTCTTCGGGGGATTTGTGTCAAGAGGGTTCGACAAGCGTCGAATCCCGGAGCTGTGAAGTAACAAGAACCATAGATTTGAGGATCCTTCAAGAGATTTCCTAACCATAGGATCCCTACCACATTCAGCCTGGCATTGAACACTCCAAGATACTAGAGGTAGTACAATGCCAAAACCATCACAATCGTCGAATGGAACCTGTTGAAGCTCAAAGTAATGGAGGTCGTAGATCCAGGGACTACATGGACTCTTACTGACAGTGGGATTGAAGGGTTGGGTGAAGATCGGTCCAATATGATGTGGTGTATTGACGTCAATCAAGGTGACATGGACCCATGTACATATACCACATTTCACCTAGATTTGTGCATCCGTAGACCCCATGGACCCCTTAGACTGTGACATGTGTCACCCCATGTAGGGGCCATGTGTAAGATTTATCTTGGTCACATGGGGAAATATCAAGCCCCTTCATACTTCGCTAGTCTGATGCTCCGGAGGAGTGAATATGTTAACCCTTTGGGACTCCCAAAGTCTAAAGTCTCAAAGTAAATCATGATCATTGATCATTGGCCACATGGAGAAATATCACGCTCCTTCGTACTTTGCTAGTCTGGTGCTCTGGAGGAGTTAATATGTTAACCCTTTGGGAATCCCGAAGTCTAGAGTCCCAAAGTAAATCATGAACATTGACCATTGGCCATGTGGAGAAATATCAGTCTCCTTCATACTTTACTAGTCCGGTACTTCAGAGGAGTGAATATGTTAACCTTATGGGACTCCCAAAGTCCAAAGTTCCTGAGTAAATTGTGGTCGTTGATTGAATGGTCACGTAGTGAAATCTTGAGGCACCTTGTAACTCCACGATTTCATAACTTTAGGGTTGTCACATGAGGGAATGACAAATATCTTCGAAGTCTCGAAGCCCCTTTCCAACCATAGGATATCAACGGATGTTGTGGACTATCAATTTTCCTTCGTCGTTCGATGATCTAGGAATTCGATCTTCGGGAGGAAATCCATACAATGTCATTGGAACCTCTAGAGTATAGGAGCTTTGAAGTCCTTAATCCATCGTTAAGCATACTTTTAGCTCCCATTGTTTATCTCGAGGTCATGAGGACGACCTCGCTAGCTAGTTCAAGTGCACAATAAGAGTTGTATGTTTCGAGAAGCTCTTTAAGAGGGTCTTTCTTAAATTAAGGGACCTAAATTCAACCAGGGAAAGTGAAAATTCGATGCCCCACCCCTAGAAAGGATAATTAGGGGTTGGGTGTGTAACAAAAATATTTCAAGTGGTGTCATAATGATGTATTTTGATGGATTGATGTATAGACGGGATGATGTAAAGGTTGGTCATTATTGTCTTGTCATGTTTGATAGGAATAACCAAATGGATAAACTCCAAAGTGGTCCCCTTATGGTGAAATCCCTTACGGTAAGATGCTCTTGGATAAATTTCTCAAAGTGGTCCCCTTATGGTTAAATCCCTCATGGGAAGATGCTTTGTGAATTCCAAATGGTGAGGTAGACCAACAGTGTGGTTAGGGAACACAAGTTTGATTAAGGAATAATGTTTCAGTTGAGCAGTGGAATTTGCAATAGAAGTAGATTGCAGTGGTAGCATATTGTTCATCTTGCAGAGAAGATGGGGGGAGACATACCCACAGGGGGAGTCATTCTTCTTCCCATGATTCTAGGAGGAGATATTTATCAGATGCAAGATAAAGAGATAGATTCTTGGAGAGATATCAGAAAGGCATGTTTCCAAGGTGAATGATGGTCATAGGGGAGCATGAGCGATATGTCTTCAACATTACATCAGAGTGATATCCCTTGTTAAAAATGGGAGATATTATTTAGAGGAATCTCAAAGGCATCCAGACAAGGGGAGAATCCCTAAGGAGAGTTAAAGAAGGGGGATTATCTCCTAGGAGATAACTACCCTTTTCCATTGATGTCAAAGGAGGAGAGATAGTCACATTGATGTGATTGAGATGACTATTTATGAAGAGAATTTCCATGTCTACATGTTGCCATCAACGATTGGTGTTGACCTCAATGTTGGTATTTCCATCAATTCCAAAGGGAGATATTGTTTCATTATTTTGTCATTGATGTCAAATGATTGATGTCAACGAGTTGATGTCTTTTCATAGTATCATTTATGTTCTATGTTGTCATAGATGCAATTGATGTCAAATATGTCAAGTGGTGTCATAGTGATGTATTGTCATGGATTGATGTATAGATGGGATGATGTAAAGGTTGGTCATTATTTTCTTTTCATGGTTGATAGGAATAACCAAATGTATAAACTCCAAAGTGGTCCCCTTATGGTGAAATCCCTCACAAGAAGACGTTCTTGGATAAATTTATCAAAGTGGTACCCTTATGTTGAAATCCCTCACACAAATATGCTTTGTGAAGTCCAAATGGTGAGGTAGACTAGAAGTGTGGTTAGGGAACCCAAGTTTGATTAAATAATAATGTAATGAATATCAATGAATTTACAGGAGAAATTATTCTGTGTGGATAGTATATGTCATGCCATTTATGGTGATATGTGGAAAGCCACATAACTCCTCACGGTTAGATATTTATGGCCATGTGAAGTTGGAGAACCCTCATGAGTTATCTAGAATCCTCTTGAAGTTAAAATAAGTCAAATTATTCTAGAAGCTCCTAGAAGAATTTGACTAGTCAAAGTGGTTAGTCATGGGTTAAGTGATTGCAACAAGAAAGAAATTAAAAATAAATTAATTGCAACTAGAATTGGAGAGTTTACTATTAGTGGATAAAGTGGTTCAATGGAAAAAGTGGTTAAGTGGACAAAGTGGCTAAGTGGACAAAGTTTGTTAAGTGGACAAAGTGGCTAAGTGGAAAAAGTGGTTAAGTGGAAAAAGTGGTTAAGTGGACAAAGTGGCTAAGTAGACAAAGTTGGTTAAGTGGACAAAGTGGTTAAGTGGATACTTCTATAGGAAGATACTTGGAGAGTATAAATAAGAGACCAAGGGTATCCCGTTAGTATTCATTGAGAATATTTAATATCTATAAGTGAATAAGGTAACCAAAGGAGATCTAAGGAGAATTTCAGAGGGAAGGTGAAGTAAAGAAGGCCGAAATTCAAGGGAGGTTAAAGTCTTTTGATGATGTTTTATAAGGTATGTTATTTATATGTCATATCACCATTTTAGTAATATTTTTTTTTTTATATAATGATTTAGACATCTAAACTTGGAGGCTATTGAGAAAACATATCCAGGTAACTGTGAAAAAAATTTCAGCTTGTGGGTCATTTTATTTTGGGAGTTACACTCCATGGAAAATAGGGTTTGTGGTTAATCCTAAAACTATTCTAAGACATGTGTTTCGAGTAACAACATCATAACTTATTCATAAAAGATCCAAATTTAGTAAGAAAAAAATTATTGGTTATAGTATAGTCTATAGTATGTTTTGTACCTTTTTGAGATCCATAAAAAAAATATTCCATGCAGAGCATGCTCTACAAGTTCGCTCTCTAGAATAAGATAGAATTCAGCAAGGTATGCCATTTTTGGTATAACTCCTTTTTTGGGAGGTTCCAAGTAGTGAAAACTGGAGGAATTGTAGAAAAGACACTGAAGAACATTTTGTTCCATTTTCATACCTTTATTCATTACAGGTACATAGTTATGATTGTTGTAATTTAGGGTTTTTGACTAATCCAAAATTAGTCATGTGAGACTAAAGTAAAGTTTGAAGAAAATGCTAGTTTTTTGTTTTTGAAGTTAAGGAAGGTTTGAAGGTCTGTGATCACATACACCAGGTATGTTACAGAGTTACAGATCAGATTTGGATGATGATATTGATGATACAGGTTGAGGTGACAAGTTGTGCATAGTTGATGCACTTGTATTGGTATAGGTTGTAGGTACAGTTTGACATATTTCTTTCTGTCTACAAGCTGGGTCTTATACTTGAGTGTTGGATTCCTCACATTTCGATTGGTGTTGAGATACACAGGTTGGGTCCTGCATTCAGAGTTGGTTCTCTCTTGGAGTTGGTACTCTATTTCAGTTGGTGCTGATAAAACACAAGGATTGTAGTCCATAATACAAAATAAAATTACACATATATATGGTGTTCCTTGTGTTCTTTATTCTGATTGTGCATATATATTTATTGTTAATGTATGTAATTGAGATATATTTACATGCAAGAAACTAAGTATGAATGGAATTAATAAGTAATGATGTTGTGAATGGTGATTGCTGACTAAATTTTTGTGATAAGTGTAAAAATATCCCTCACACTTATTCACCCCACCTCGATGTGTCCAACACTAATATGTGCACAAACTTATGTTCCCAGACTACTACATATGAACAAATTTTCCATAGTTTTTCATTGTTATTGCCACACATATCCATCACACTTTCCACGAAGGAAAACAATATTTTTCATGGAACCTTTTTCGTCACTATATCCATGCACTAGGTATTCGTGGAAACAATGACAAAATTAGGCCTCCATATATCATAATCCTAAATAAGTGATGTATACCTTATTGCAATGAAAATCCATCACTATATCGACGAAGGAACGTGGCAATAGTGATGAAAAAGAGTGGCAGAGTAAAAAAACCTACCAATGGCTTGTGACGCAGATGCCATACTTGCGATGAAAAAGCATGGCAGAGTAAAAAACCCATAAATGGCTTGTGACACAGATGCCATACTTGCGACAAACTTATGTTTCTATTGCGACGACTTTTGTAGGTTTGAAAAAAAACTTTGATAGGTTTCCCCTGCTTTCTAATAAATATCCTATCACATCCTTTTGTGTGGATAAGGAAAACTCAGTTATGATTTTGAAACATGGTCCTATATGGGCCAAGAAGGGAGAAGACTATAATCTAAAGAACTTACTAGTCTCTATCCTTAATGTCTTATGTACATCACTAAACAATCTTCGTAAGTGGATATATACTTATTGGGCTTCTTTTTTGATGCCATTGATTAGGATCCATATATTC
Source organism: Picea engelmannii (assembly GCA_009831015.1). Classification (NCBI taxonomy): domain Eukaryota; kingdom Viridiplantae; phylum Streptophyta; class Pinopsida; order Pinales; family Pinaceae; genus Picea; species Picea engelmannii. Next base: position 312,705 of record ML785897.1, on the reverse strand, counting down.
TAAAGGGTTTTCCTTCCTAGGATTTATCATTGAGTTGAATTTTGCACATGTTATAGACAATGGATCTAATTGGTTCATGTATAATGTAGGGCTCTTTATAAAGCTATGTTTTCTTGAATTCAACTTACATTTGGGGTAATTTTTAGAGGTCGTAATTTGGGTAAGATTTCTCAGTTTCATTTTGGAATATAAGGGCATTAAATCTATTGTGACCATCAATAAGACTTTGGGTACACTATCCAAAATTTGGGAGGGTGACATCCTCAACTTATGCCCAAATCGACATTTACATAGAATTGTGCAAATGTCTTCATGGCCAAATTGTATTGGAGTAAGAGTATTGTAGTTGGACACATTGACTAGACTATAAACATATTGGTTTTGTTGTAGAGTCTTTTTTAGCATGGACACGTAGCAACTTCCTTCTAGCAAACCATACCTCCTAAAATTGATTTCCTTATACTCCCAATACACTCTTCAATGCTTAAATTATCTATATATTTCCTTCTCATAATCATTTTCCATAAAAAAAAGTGTATCATACTCACCCAACACTCATAACCATGGGATAGGTAGCCATGAATCAAGGCATTCAAATTCTAGCCTCATAGACCCACTCACCTTGACAAACAAACGCATGTCTCCCATGAAAGCCTAAAATTGGTTTAAAATGTATGTACAGTGTGAATTAATGGAATACATTGAAATTTACTAGCATAGAATAACTATTTCATGGTAGGATAGTGCCTATGTTCATAGTTAGTCAAACCCACACATTAGCATGCAATCATATATATTTTTCTAACATAAAACAACATCCATTTTACAGATTCATAAATAAGAATAAAGAACTTATCTTTTAACAAGAATATGTGAAAGAAACTTGTTGTGTATGAGCAATTTTCCACCCAACCATAGGAATCCAACTTGTATACCATCCTCAATATGGGCTATGAGGTCACTAGGGTGAAGGAATCAAGCTACAAGATTCTAGCTGACTCAAGCCAACCCACTTGATCTAATGCTTGGCTAATAAGATTTTTAAAAGAACTCTAGGCACCTCATCTAGTTGTTAAATAGCCATGGTAATCTCTTCCATTGCTCCACATAATAGAAGGAATATTTTCCCTTTCTCTACCCAACAACCCATTAGGGATATTATTTCCTCTAGTGCTCTTTAGTGTGAGTATAAAGAGCCCAATATATTGAATGTTTTCTAGAAATTCCTTGCAAGAATCTAATGCTTGTCTCTCAAGCATCCAAAGAGTGGAAAATACACAATGGGTGAAGGTTTCTAACTTTCCTAACCTTTTTGCTCTCCTAGAACCATATATTTCCCATCAGAAATTTAACCTTTTATAGTGCTAGTTATTGTTAATTTCAGATTGGTTGATGATTGGAAAGGAGGGTATGGCATAATAATTTTTTTGCATAAACATGAGAATGATAGAATAAATAAATGGAAATGAGAGAATTGATAAAATTATGGATGGATTTTCAACTAAAAAGAAGAATAAAGTGTCATCCCCAATAAATAGAGGAGGAAATATGTTGTCCCTTGACTAAGTTTTGAGAGAACATTGGTCATGTTTGACCACTTTTGGGACTTCAATAGGTTGGTCGAAGATGGAGCGCCCAGGTGGAGAGAAGATCACAGGATCTCACACATTTTGCGAGCTTGTGGACCCAGAAAAGGGTTATTAGGGTTTATGTAATAGGTATGGGATGTCAGCCCATGTGTTTACCCATGATTAGGCCTTTTCGTAAATGTATAAATAAGTAGATAGGTGATGTAAGAAGCCAGTCCAGTTGGCTTTGTGCACGGTATGATTAGCTTAGTGCAAGAGATTGTAATTTGCTTTGTGCAATCTGGTTGGGTATGTAAGGCTTTGTGCTGATAGGGAGTTGGCTCTGTGCCTTAACCTGATTTTGGGGAAGGTGGATCTAGTGCGTTGTGCACAGATCACTTGTCCAGTGCAAAGTTGGGCTCTATGACTTTGTGCACAGGAGCATATGAATGTAAGAATATTGGAGACTAATAAAGAAGAAGAAGAAGTTGGTGGATGTAGCCCCACACTGGGGTGAACCATGTATATCCTATGTTGATGTGCTTTGTGCGATATTGTGAATGATGTTTATGTTGTTTATCTATTAGTGTATTGATCTTTATATATGTTGGATGGATGTATGGATTCTTAGTGCTCTATTGATGGTAAATGAATGCCATATCTGATTTAATGTTATGTGCTAGTGCTTTATTAAGTGTTGTAATCACAAATTTGTGTCCCGGCCTGGTTGTAGACACTTGATTCCTGGAACCCCCCTCTGCCTCTACCTCGGGTGAGACTTCATCTGCTTCGCAGGTGTTTCCAAAAGGGCCAATAGATAGGGTTTTGTTGGTGCATTGTTGAAGCATTGTTGGCCCTTGGTTATGGAAGGTTGTGAATATTAAGGAAAGAAGCATGAAGTGTGAACTATGCAGAATACAAGTTGACTGATATTGGGGTCAAAGTGGCCAAAAGAGAAGAAAAGAAGGAGCGAAGTAAGAGAAATCAAGTCATTGGATGGGGAAATCGAGGACGACAAATTAGCAAGGAAGATGGATCATGGAAAAATTAGCAAGCGGAAAAAGCCACCAATATATGCTTTGGAGCATCTCCCAGGAAAGAAGGAAAGACAGGCTGGCGAAGCCCTGAAAACGTGGGTCAAGTTGACCTAGTGTTTTAGACACCTAGGGTTTTGGAATTTAGTGTTTTGGMACCTAGGTTTTGGCCTAAGATTGTYTAAGAGTCAATGTCATGTATAAATAAAGGTCAAGAGGACCAAGGATGGGTTCGATTAGGTGACAATGAGTGATTGTTGTTATTGTTGAGAGAGAAGTATTGTGTGGTGAGAGAAGTCTACGTTTTAAGATCTTYATATGGGTGCGAAGATCAACCCTGTTGYTGGGTGCACAAGGAGGGGAGAGAAGAAGAGAAATAAACAGGGATCTRCAAGCTAAGTGCACATATAGAACTGTATGATCTCATATAATATCAAGAAACACAATTTTGGGGACGTAGCCCTAAAGAGAGGTTGAACCACRTATATCTTGTTGTAGTGTGTGATTGATGATGTGTTCTTCTGCTTTATGTTATACTATTATTGCAATATTGTATTAGATCTGACATATAACTTGCGCGGTAGGTTTAAGGGAGAAAAATAATAGCTAGTTTGTTGTGTGTTGTTTCCTTGGATCCACTTTGCATTCCCTCTAGTTGTAGACACATGTGTCCCGCAACCCCTATTGCTACTTCGGGTGAGACTGCATATTCTTTGCAAGTGTTGCTGAAAGGGTCAATAGTTAGGGTTTTTTGGTGCGTTGTTAGAGAGGAACCCTAGGCCTACCCCTTGTGCCAACAAATGGTTCCATTGTTGGGACCAGGATATTCTTGAGGGAATTTCAAGGTCCTTTCCATCGAATACAGAGATTCAAAAGTGGATAGAATAACAAGAAAAGGACTTCGCAAAAGATCATAATAAGAACACTAATCTTAGTACAGAGGATTGGTTGGGAAGGTATATATTTATTGATATACACAAGATTTTCTTTGGAGGAATTCATAAGGAGTTATACGAGTGGCTAGCCAAATTAGTAGATACCCAGTTTGAAATTAGACTCAAACCACCTATGGTTTGGACGTCGACGTTGATCAAGAAGGTCAAGAGAGTTGATAAGGTTGTTTTAAGAGTAGTAGATCACTAGTTTGATAGTACCATTGGAGGGTACATTACTGAGTTTTCTATTGATAGAGTAGAATCATATAGCCAAGTAGAGAGATATTTCTTTAAGGGATCGATAGGAAAATTTTTACACTTCTTGAAGTTGAAGATCAAGATGATACTACATGAGAAGAACATCTTGAAGATATAGTAGTGGGTCAGATTGAAAAGATAATGTTTAAGAATTTAGACAATGACAATGACACAGAGGTTGGACATACATGCAGTGGGAGAACCTTTACAGAAGTTCCTCTGGTGAACTTGTTTGAGTAGAATCATGAAACATCAACACAGGAAGAAGGGTTATACAATGGAGAAGAAGAAGAGTTAATGAATGAGGAACATTCAGAGTCTGCTATGGAAGAAGAAAGGAAGATTGAAGAACCTCGCCAAGAAGAATCAAAAACTTCAGGAACTACACAAACTGTTGAAGTAAATACTATTACTCCTACTTCTTTTTTAGCAACATTCAGTAACCAGAGTAGTCAGAGTTATTAGAGTACTCGGAGCACTGTTACAAGTACTTCAACACATACTCAGTCAGAAAACCTAGGAAGATCTATGGTAGATGAGATGAGGTTACCCACCTTTAGGGGAGATGGATCTGAAGATCCTGATCAACATTGGTTCTTGCACGAAGCCATGTGGAGTATTAATAATGTCACCGATGAAGCTATTAAGAGAGCTCATTTTAGTACTACCCTAAGAGACCACACACTGAGCTGGTACATGAAATGTTTCCAAGGAGTTTCACAGCCAAAACCGTTGAACGATATTAATACTGCATTGATCGTTGAATTCAAGAAACCCAATTCGAAATCATAGTGCATTACAGAGTTGAAAGAAATCAAGCAGAAAGTAGCTAAACCTATTTGGGAGCTTGATCAAAGGTTTAATACCTTGATAGCCCGGTTGAGTTTTCAGATCCCAGATGAGCAGAACAAAGAGTGGTTCATTGTAGCCCTCCTTCCACACATCAAAGTCTCTATGATGCAATAGAAGATCACTTCCCAAGATGAGGTGTTGGAGATCGCCATGAAACTAGAATCAACCCCTATGGGAGAGTCCATCTCAGGTATGAGTCAAATTTTGAGTCAGCTAACTATATTATCACTGCGGGTTGAAGATATGAAAAAGGATAAGGGAAAAGATAAAAGAGAAGATATTTGGTGTATCAGATGCAAATTAGAGGGCCATGAAAAGGAGAATTTTCCTCTATTTCATGAGTATTTGGCTTTAGGAGCTATGAGCCCTTTGAAGTAGGTTACTCTACCTTTGTGCGAGGTATGTAGAAATAGACATCGCCATGGTGAATTCTGTTAGCCAAACTTCAAGAGAGACGAGGAGGGAACCGACAAGTACAACTAATCTCAGTAGAACTTTACGGAGTGGATCCTCGAGTCGTTGTTATCACTAGAGGAGGTGTTGCTATAGGAGAAGACAGGGTGACTCCAAGGAAGATTATAGAAGAATCAGGAGTTAGAAGAGTTGCAGATAAGACACATGAGTTTGATCCAAAGAAAGAGAAACAAACATTTGAGGAAGCAATAAAATAATTCAGAGGAGATCAAGATTCTTCATCGAAGGCACAACCAGAAGTGAGAGAATGTGGAATGCCTCTAGCCTTTGATCAGTCTGCTTCACCTCGAGAAGGAAAAGATGTAATAAGTCTTATGGGATTCTTATGTACTTGCATTAATTTGATTAAGGATGAAAAATCCATACAAGAACTACAAAATTTGATGAGACAGTATGAGATAGGAGGGTAGATCCTTTTGTTGAATAAATAAGTACATCAACTATCCAAAAAGAGAAGGAAAAATAAGGAACTACACCTTAATGCTCAAATTGGATATTATGATATAGACTATGTGGTGCTCGACTTAGGGTCAGAAGTCAATGTTATGACGAAGCAAACCTGGGCACTGATGGGAAAATATAAGTTGATCTATTCACCTATCAGGCTTAGGATGGATAATCAGTAGGCAGTAAGCCCCTTTGGAAGGATAGAGCATGTCCCTATGGACATCGACGGGGTAAGGAAATTTGTGGACTTTGAGGTGATTGAGATAGTTGACGATAGTTGTCCTTATCCTGCGTTGTTAGGAATTGATTGGGCTTTCAACAACTCCATTGTTTTTGACTTACAGAAAATAAGAATGACATTTGAAGGTGATGGCCTTAGGGTCATTACACCTTTGGATCCTAATGAAGGTCAGAGATACATAGAATCCATCATAGAAGAAGACCGTTCATATGATCTAGAGAATACATATAAATTGACAGCAAGACAACATGATTACATTAACCCTATAGCAGATGGGAATTTAAACTGGAAAAGTGACAATGCATGATCATTGGACTTAGAACAAGAACTAGAGAATTTGCAGAACAAAATGTATGAATTCTCTACTCGAAGATGTGCCAAATTGACCAGGGAAGTTCACTGGATTGGCACAGAAGTAAGTAACTTTCCCACATTTGATGGTTGAAATCACTTAGAAACTTTATTTTTGGAATTTGAAGAAGTTTTACCAACACAACAGAGTTTGTTGGAACTTTATGAGGCCTTGAAAGTAACTCCGTCCATATGGTGGAGAGTGCATAAGAATAACATCATGGACTGGGTGCAATGTCTCACTTTGATGACAGTGTGTTTCTCAGAACAAGTAGAAGGATGTGAAGTTCGATACATAGGTCAAATCTATCTGAAAGACCATGTTCGAAGTTGTGAGGAATCCTGGAGTAGAATCCCTCAAGAGCAGTGGGTGCATAAATTCATCAACACATTGGACACAATACCCATCAAATGGTATCTTCAAGCAGAACTATACCTCACCACTGCAGATTGGCAAGGTATGACCCAGAATTTTGTAGCTACATTCTTATTTGAAATTCAGTACCCTATTTGAGGATCAAGCCTTACAGGCCATTAGACAGAAAGTATTTGAGGATCCACCTAACTTCCCTATTGAGCAAGAAGAGGATGAATGGACTGCACCTCTTCAGAAACTGCAAGGATGTTATAATATCAATGTCGATGAAGACGATGATCCTAGGAATGTGAACATCATAGAAATGGAAGGACAGAAGGACCAGGAGTTGAACTACCTTTCATTGGACAACCAATCAAGATCAATAAATTTAACATTGTAACAGAGCAAGCACCTAAGCTTGCTAATGTTGGAGATTACTGGGATGATTCCACCATTGATGAGATCACAGAAATATTACATGAATATCAAGACTTGTTCCCAACCAAGTTCACTGATATGAAGGGAATTAAAGGGCCCATGGGAGAGATGAAGATCCCCTTGAAGCTAGATGATAGGCCAGTTAAGAAGAGACCCTATAGATTGAATCCCAAATATAAGGAGAAAGTTAAGATTGAACTAGATAAAATGTTGCAAGCAAGAATCATAGAACTTGAGGAAGAGTCAGAATGGATTAGCCCTATGGTGGTAAAAGATAAGAAAAAATGAGAGATCAGGATATGTGTAGATCTTAGGAATATGAATGATTCATGTTTGCATGACTCATTCCCTACACCATTTACTGACGAAGTGTTAGACAATGTGGGAGGACAGGAAGTCTACTCCTTCACAGATGGATTTTCAGGTTATCACCAAATTAGGATTTCCAAGGAAGATCACCATAAGACCACATTTGCAACATAATGGGGATCCTAATAGTACACAGTGATGCCTTTTGGATTGAAGAATGCACCAGCCATATTTTCTAGGGTGGTGGTCAAAGCATTCAAGGAGTTATTACATAAATTTTTGGAAGCATATTTTGATGATTGGAATGTTTTTATCCTATTGCAAAATCATATTGAATGTTTAAGACTAATGTTGGATAAGTATAGGCAATGTCAGATTGCCCTGAATCTGAAGAAGTGCATCTTCTTTTCACCTTTTGGAGTGTTGTTGGGCCATATTGTGTGTAAGAAGGGGTTGTTGGTAGACCCAACCAAGATTGCAAATATTGTTGATCTACCCCCTACCTCAATTAGACAACTGTGCACTGTGCTAGGACATATTGGATACTACAGGAAGTTCATTAAGGGATATGCACAAATTACAGCACCCATGGAGAATCTTTTGAAGAAATATTGTTAGTTTCAATGGACATAATAATGTCAGCAGAGCTTCAACACACTGAAATAGAAAATGGTTACTGCGCCTATTCTGGTTTTCCCAAATTGGAGAAAGCAATTTCATGTGCATGTTAATGCTTCATCTATTGCACTAGGAGTAGTTTTATCACAACTAGGAGCAGAAGATATTGACCATCCATTAGCCTTTGCTAGTAGGAATCTCTCAACAGCTGAGATAAATTTCACCACCACTAAGAGAGAAGGCTTAGCCATGGTGTATACATTGCAGAAGTTTCACCACTACTTGTTGGGAGGACATTTTAAAATTCTCATTGGTCACTCTGCATTGAAATACCTATTCACCAAGCCATTTTTGGGGGGAAGGATATGCATATGGTTGTTGTTATTCTAGGAATATGATTTTGAGATTGTGGTCAAGCCACGGAGAATGAACAAGGGACCTGACCACTTGTCTAGGTTGGGGCATGGAGAGGAACCTACTAGTTTGGAGGATACACTACCAGATGCACAGTTTCTGGCCATCGGAAGGGTTGATGATCACTTCACCAAGATAGTCCAATTCCTATCAATAGGAATGGCACCTCAAAAATATATAATCATCCAGAAGAAACAACTGGTAGTGTGTGCTGCAAATAGTTCACTTATATCCGGATATCTATATAAGATGGGACCTGATGTGATCCTGAGGAGATGTGTTATGGAGGAAGAGAGGCCACTGATTCTGGCAAAAGCACATGAAGGCATAGCAGGAGGACACTATGCAGGGAAAGAAACAACGCATAAAGTTCTTAGAGATGGCCTCTGGTGGCCTACTTTACATAAGGATGCTAAAGAATACTACAAAGCATGTGATGTATGCCAAAGAGTTGTGAAACCTTTCAGAAGAGATGAGATGCCTTTAGAACCACATCTAACTTTATAGGCATTTGAGAAATGGGCCATTGATTTCGTGGGACCTATAAACCCACCAGGGAAGCGCACAGGAGCTAGATGCATCATCACTATGATAAAGTGAAAATATGGGCAGAAGCAAGAGCAGTTAAGGAATGTAGTGAAACTACAGTTGTACAATTTAGATTTGATGATATTATAACCAGGTTTGGATTCCCAAAGACCCTTATGAGAAATCAAGGTAAACACTTTATTAATAAGACCATTGAATCATGTTGAAATTACTAAAACAACTGAGAGGAGCAGTGAATCAGTTGTTACTGTTCTTAAACAATATTATGTCTATTAAAAAAAAAATTCTATCTTCTCCAAGTGACCATCAATATTATACAAGATATGAACAACATAAATAATGAACATCAATCACACATAAGATATAATTAGAGACAGATTTTCATGAGGAAACCCATAAACGGAGAAAACCTCTTCTTCTTTGAATGATAGGCAGTATTTTAAGTTATGTACATCATTTATCTTTGAGCACCAACTCAATGTGAGGCTACTGCCTTTGTTTTACAAGCTCCAACGTGTTGAGAGCACCAACTCTCTAGTTTCTCTAGAACCCACTAGAAGGAAGCATCAACTCCCTAAATGTTCCAACACCAACTGGACTTATACAAGCACCAACTTGCATATAGAAAACTCTGTGCTTTCCCTAGCACCACCCTGCCACCCTATTTTCTAGCCACAACTAGATAGAAGATACAACTTCCAATATTTAAGAACCAACTTGAATAGCAGAGGAACACTGTCCTCCCTAGCACCACCCTACCTCCCTAATTATTAATTTTTTACTGTATAATCAACAATACAGATATATTAACTCTTACCAATTTTTCTATGTTTTGTAAATCTAGTCTACTTCTGTCTATTCTGTAATTCTTCTCTTCTTTTGTCTGTTCTGTAAATATTCTCTTCCTCTATCTGTTTAGCTTCTGTTTCTTATCTCTGAGTTTGATCTCACACTGCGCATACTGTAATTTTACCTTTCTTACAATTCAACTCATTTTTCAATTAGAATAGTCAGCTTCACACGGTCATAGAATTTCCCTTTTATGCTATACTATCGATTCAATTACACCACGATTCTCCAAGGAAATGCCTCAGCAACTGAATCACCAAACATCCAATAACTTTGATTCAATTCTTCTAACTGAATCGTAATTGAACAATTAACAGTGAGGTGAAACAGTAGCCCTTCGATCAAATTCTCAATTAACCAGCATCGTTGGATTACATCCTTAGGGTCTCGTGTTTATCCCATATGACCATTGGCTGCGACCGAATGCTAAACATAAAGTGATTTCTTTATTTCACATATCACGACCTCTTGTTGTGAGTTGCTTCCAAACTCCCGAAACGCAAAACTCAAAAATGGAGCTTAGAAGTGCTAGCTCCTTCACTTCTCTTCCTCTAATGTGACCACAAGTTATGACCAAGGGCCAAGCACGAGGGTGTTTCACCATTTCACATATCGGGACCTCATGCTGTGAGTTGCTTCCAAACTCCCGAAACGCAAAACTCCGAAATGTTTCATATCAGATCAACAGTCGAGATCTCTCCCTCTGATCGATAATTGTGATCAATATCGTGGACTCTAAATTCATATCAAATCAACGGTCTAGATTCTTGGTGATCCAACGGTCCAAATCATTTCACAACTTCGCATATCGTGAGTTCCTGTGTCATATTCCTTTGACTCCTCCAATGTGAAATTTAGTGAAATTTCAATCGCTTGCCAGGTGTCCTCTGGCCCCAATGGCTAGTATTGTTTCATGACTTCATGTATCATATTTTCCACACCACGCTCCTTTCCCTCCTGTGAGTTAGAAAAATCTTGGTCTCTCGCCAAGCGTCCCTCCAAATGGACAACTCTAATGATGTCGGGATAGCCAACGGCTGTGATATTTTCATGACCTCGTACCTTGCGAAGTTAGAGGATAATACTCAGCCTTATCCTCTTCGCAGTTATATAGGATCTGATGGTTGTTGGTCCTCGGTGCTCAGATCCAACGTCTGAGATTTTTTCTCCTCTTCTGCGCTCTCCTCCTATCTGAATTCATATCTGACGACCATCGGGACTTCATGATGGGTGATCCAACGATCACTGTTTCTCCTCCTCTTGAGCTTACACTTATGTTCTTTCCATGCCATTATCATTGCACTGCTGATTTTTCTATCATTGGTAAACAAGTATACTCTCATCGCATTGATATTGTCATCAATGACAAACAAGAATACTCTTCCTTCTATCTGTAAATATTCCAACAAACTCCCCCTTTTCCATTGATTGAAACCTTGAATAAGCTTAAGAACTGCACTATTCTTCTTGGACATCCAACCATACCACTGTAACATCCTTACCATTACCACACTTTTTCTCCCCCTTTGACATCAATGTCAAAGAAGAAACACGCTCCCCTTGAGTTGTTGCAGTACATATCGCAGGTATCATATATGAGAAAAGAACATACTCCCCCTGACAAGGTGAACAGATTAGACGAAAGAAGATATAACCCCCAACTTCTGACGAAGATATCCAAAAGATGTCGCTGCTAACGGTTTAGTAAATACGTCAACTATCTGTTTCGTGGAAGGAATATAATTCAGTTGAACAACTCTGTATGTAACCTGCTCTCTAAGAAAATGATATTTTATTGGTATATACTTAGTCTTGGAATGAAGAACATGATTCTTGGAGACACTAATAGCACTGGTGTTATCACAGTGAAGTGGGATGGGATCAGTATAAGTTACCTTCAAATCTACAAGAGTTTGTATCATCCATAAAATCTAAGTGTAGCAAGTAGCAACAGCAATGTACTCTACCTCTATAGATGATAATGAAATAGATCCCTGCTTCTTACTAATCCATGCTACTAACGAGCCACCTAGGAAGAATGCACCTCCATTGGTGCTCTTTCTCTCATCCACACAATTTTCCCAATCAACGTCTAAATAAGAAGTTAACTGAAAATTCTAATTTATAGGATACCACAAACCATAAGTCATTGTTCCCTTCAAGTATTTGAATATCCTTGTTACAACTACTAAATGACTTTGTTTAGGAGGATATTGATAAATACCTACCATTCCAATAGCTCGCATTATATCAGGACGAGATGTTGTCATGTACATACGACTGCTTATCATTGGTCGATATGTCCTTTGATCAACATCCAGTGAAATATCATCTTTACTAAGCTTGCAACCAACCACCATAGGTGTACGAACAGGAGAAGAGCCTTCCATCTGAAATTTCTTCAACATCTCTTTCAAATATTTTTCTTGAGAGATAAATATTCCCGCAGAACTTTGATTTACTTGTAAGCCAAGAAAATATGACAATTCTCCTATCATGGAAATGTCAAACTCTGTTTGCATAGAGTTAGCAAACCACTTGGATAGAAGATTCATTAGTACATCCAAAAATAATGTCATCTACATAAACCAAAAAAACTAGTAAATCATCACCTTCAGACTTAATGTATAGATTGTTGTCAACAATATCTTTCTTGAACCCTTTGTCTTGTAATAATTTGTCTAGTCTATAATACCAAGCTCGTGGTGCTTGTTTTAGCCCATATAAATCCTTCTTCATCTTCCAGACATAATCAAGATTATTTGTTAGTGAGAATCCTTTAGGTTTCTCCATATATACTTCTTCCTCTAGATCTCCATTAAGAAAATTTGACTTAACATCCATCTGATATACTTTAAAGTTCTTATGACATGAGTATGCAAGAAACATTTTGATGGCTTGCAATCTTTCCATTGGTGCAAATGTTTCTTCAAAATCATGTCCTTCAACTTGTGCATACCCTTTACAGACCAATATAGCTTTATTCCTAACAACTTTACCTTTTCATTCATTTTATTCTTGAATACCCATTTGGAGCCTATTACATTCTTATCTTCCAGTCTAGGAACAAGCTTCCAAGTATTGTTCTTCTCAATCTGATCAAGCTCTTGATTCATAGCTCTAATCCAATCATCATGCTTGTTGGCTTCATCAAAAAATTTAGGTTCAATCATAGATACAAAAGAAACCTGAGATTGTTCTGAGTCTTTAATCAATTTCCTTCTTGTCTAAACTCCTTTATATATATCACCAATTATCTGATTTTCAGGATGATTCTTTCTAACTATTATGAGAGGTGATTTTGTTGCTTTCTACTGATTTGTGTCATCCTAAGTATTTGTGTCTTCATCTGATTCAAATTATTCTCTTTCTGATCCTTGGACCTGTTCATCTTCAACTTCAACTATATATTTTTTTCTTGGTTCAACACTGCTTACATTTCATACTGGGATTTCTTCATCAACTTTTATGTCAATACAATCAACCAATTTATGAAGCCTCTTATTATAACATCTATATCCTTTATTGTTTGTAGCATAACCTAAGAAGATACCTTCATCATCCCTGGCGTCATATTTGCCAATATTTTCATCATTATGCTTGATATAACATTTACTCCCAAAGACTTTAAAATGCCTGATTGAAGTAGGTCTTCCAAACCATAGTTCATAAGGATTCTTGTCACTGTGTGGCCTAAGATGACCTTTGTTAAGGATATGAACAGTTGTATGAATTGCTTCCACCCAATATGTCTGAGCAATATTCCTTTCATTCATCATTGATCTTGACATCTGTTGAATTGATCTATTCTTCCTCTCAACTACTCCATTTTGTTGTGGAGTCCTTAGAATAGTGTACTCTCCTTTGATTCCATGTTTATAAGAGAACTCTTTGAAGTTCCATGAACTAAACTCTCCTCCTCTATCAAACCTTACTACCTTCCATCGTTTTCCTGTTTGATTCTCAGTCAGAGCCTTAAAAAATTTGAATTTTTCAAATGCTTCATATTTTTCCTTCAAAAAGGCAGCCCATGTTAGTCTAGAATAATCATCAATAATCAACATAAAATAATTTTCTTTTCTTGTACCTTATTTTCTTGATCCACATAAATCCATATGTGCTAACTGGAGAGGTTTTCGTATTGAAGGAAAGTTTTTAGATTTGAACTGTGTCTGAGTAAGATTTCTTATCTGGAAAGGTTTACAAACATAATCATATGGATTTTATATATTTGGAAGAGCTTTTACCGCCCCATTGTTTCTAAGCTTGATTAAATGAACAAAATTTAGGCATCCAAGTATCCTATGCCATAGCCAACTTTCATCATACTTACTTAAGTGGCATTCTTATTTTTCTTCTTTTAACACATAGACATTGTTTTATGTTCTTATCCCTTTTGCAACCAACTATCCTGAATTCACAAATTTTATTTTACAATCTTTAGAAGTTAAAAAAACTTCACATCCTCTGTCACAAACTTGACTGACACTTAGTAGATTATGTTTCAGACCGTGTACAAACAACACATCTTGTGCTTTTCCTTTGCCATTACTCAAACTTACTATTCCTTTACCTTTTATTTTTCCTGGTGCATCATTTTCAAAAGTTACATTCCGTAATTTGCTTTCACTTAGAGTTAGAAACTTACTTTTGTCTCTAGTCATATGTTTGGAACATCCACTGTCAATATACCATGGATTCTTTTGTCTTTGGGATGATAACACTAGTCCACAATTGTCATCTTCTTTCTTCTTCCAAACCTTGAAATTTTCAGTAGTGGGATTCAAATCTGGCTTATAATTCCTTAAGCGACAATTTGGAGCCTTATATCCATAATTATGGTAGGTGTAACATTTTGGTTCACTGAATAGAAGATCAGAATGATTTTTATGTTCATAATTGTTGTTATGCTTAACCTGCATCTGTTTCCCAACCATCACATGATTTCTAGTTTGTGGTTGTTTGTTACTTAGCTGTCTCAATATTTGTTGTGGAAGATAATTACTCCTTGAGTACATTGATTGGTCATATATAAATCTTAAAGAATAATTTACAGCTTTGTGACCAAAGTTAGAAGAGAAAAAAAAATATCCATAGAAAAATCCTTTGTACCTGGAAAATGGTTGTCTTCTTTGAACGAGTCGATTTCTTCCATGTTGATGATTTATTTGACCAAAGGATGTGTTCATGTTATTTCTTTGATCTACAGATTTGGTTATGGTACTTTTCTTTTCATTCCTTCTTGGCAACTGATTATAATTCTCTATTTCTGCAGAGTGGTTATTGTCAATGATTGTAGATTTGAAAAACTTGATGGATTTTGTGTTACTTGGTTGATCACTACTTGATCCTTCTTCATAACCCAAGACAGATTTCAACTATGGATTCCGTTGCTTGTTTAGAATGTTAATCCTTCTAAGGCTTTAATACTTGACAGATTTTGGTGATACAATGCCTTAAACTTCTCCATCTCTTTTCTGGTTTTTACTATTTCTTCTTCTAAGGCTTCACATCTCGCTTTCTTCTCTAATAATTGTTGTTTCAGAATGTCCTCTATTAAATTTGCCCCTTCTAAATCTAATTTTAGCAAGGCAAATTATTCATCAGGTTTTTTACCATTCATTTTAAACTGCATCAACAATTGTTTTTGTTTTCTCTTATTAAATTTGAGTCTTTCAATTTGTTCCAAGGCACTGATTAATTCACCTTCCATATCCACCATAAATTCTTCTTCATCCATGTCACCTCCTGTGTGTTCCTCATCAATATATCCCACATCCATAAGCATAAAATCATTCACTTTGTCTTCGTAGGATGAATCACTATCTATGTCTTCTGAAGAGTCGTCATTGTTTGCACACAAACTTTTATTTTTACCATATTTCTTAAATTTGTATTTATTTTCATCATCAAAGTTATGATCCCTTTTCTTGTGAGGACACTTAGATGAAAAATGACCTATATTACCATAGTTAAAACATTTGAAGGGCAACTTACCTTGATATTTTCCTGATCCTTTCTTTAACCTTCTCACAAATTTTGTCTTAATATCATCTAATTCTAAATCAATATTCTTGTCTTCTTTAAAAGATGCTTCTCTAGTGATGGATTTATCTTTACCAATTATCATTTCATATGTAGTTAGAGTTCCTAGGATTTGATCTACAGACAGAGTTTTAAGATCATTTAATTCTTCTATTGCAAAAACTTTTGGATAAAATATATCAAGCAAAGATCTTAAAATCTTCTGAACTAAAAATACATCTTCAATCTTCTCACTAAGACCCTTCATGGCATTCACAATATCTTCAACTCTTAAAAAATACTTATTAACTGTTTCATCCTCATTCATCTTTAGTTGTTCAAATTTCAATCTATATGTTTGAAGTTTGGCATCTTTTACTTTGTCATTTCCTTCATAACTGCTAATAAGTTTATCCCACATTGCTTTGGCAGATTCAAGATGCATCACCTTTAAAAACTCAGCTTCAGAAATTCCATTCAAGATAGCATGCATTGCCTTTGCATTGAAACTAAATCCAACTTATCATCTTTAGAAGCTATCACAACAGGCTTTATATAACCAGTTTATACTACATCCCAAACATCATCACCTAAGGCCATTATGTATGTTCTCATTCTAAATTTCCAAAATGAAAAATTTGTTCCATCAAATAGAGGAGGCTTATTGGCTGAAGTCCCTTCATGACTTGTCATGTTTAAGCTTACAGATCTACCTTTAAAAAAAAGGAACCTGCTCTGATACCAATTGTTG
Organism: Picea engelmannii; assembly: GCA_009831015.1. Classification (NCBI taxonomy): domain Eukaryota; kingdom Viridiplantae; phylum Streptophyta; class Pinopsida; order Pinales; family Pinaceae; genus Picea; species Picea engelmannii. The sequence goes on along the minus strand of ML785897.1, from coordinate 296,235 downwards.
AAATTACTAAGACAACTGAGAGGGGGGGGTGAATCATTTGTTACTGTGCTTAAACAATATTATGTCTATTAAAACATTTTTTCAATCTTCTCCAAGTGACCATCAATATTATACAAGATATGAACAACATAAATAATGAACATCAGTCAAACATAAGATATACTCAGAGACATATTTTCACAAGGAAACCCATAAAGGGAGAAAACCTCTTCTTCTTCGAATGATAGGCAGTATTTTAAGTTCTGTACATCATTTATCTTTGAGAACAAACTCAATGTGAGGCTACTACCTATGTTTTACAAGCTCTAACTTGCTGAGAGCACCAACTCTCTATTTTATCTAGCACCCACTATAAGGAAGCATCAACTCCCTAAATGTTCCAACACCAACTGGACTTATACAAGCACGAACTTGCATACATAAAACTCTATGTTTTCCCTAGCACCACCATGCCACCCTGTTTTCTAGACACAACTAGATGGAAGATACAACTTCCAATATTCAAGCACCAACTTGAATACCAGAGGACCACAGTCCTCCCTAGCACCACCCTACCTCCCTGATTATTAATTTTTGACTGTATAATCAACAATACAGATATATCAATTCTTATTGTTTCTTCTCTATTCTATAAATCTGGTCTGCTTCTGTCTGTTCTACAATTCTGCTCTTCTTCTGTCTGTTCTACAAATCTTCTCTACTTCTATTTGTTTATCTTTTATTTCTTATCTCTGAGTTTGATCTCACACTACACATACTGTAATTTTACCTTTCTTACAGTTCAACTCATTTTTCAGTTAGAATAGCTAGCCTCACACGGTCATAGCATTTCCCTTTTATGCTATACTATCGATTCAGTTACACCATGATTCTCCAAGGAAACACCTCAGCAACTGAATCACAAAATGTCCAAGAACTTTGATTCAGTTATGCTAACTGAATCGTAACTGAAAAATTAATCGTGAGGTGAAACAGTAGCCCTTTGATCAAATTCTCAATTAACTAGCACTATTGGATTACATCCGCAGGGTCTCGCGTTTATACCATATGACCACTGAATGTGACTGAATGCTAAACATAAAGTGATTTCGCGATTTTTCATATCGTGACCTCCTGCTATGAGTTGCTTCCAAACTCCCTAAATGTGAAACTCCAAAATGGAGCTTAGCAACGCTAGCTCCTTCACTTGTATTCCTCTGATGTGACCACAAGTTATGACCAAGGGCCAAGCGCGAGGGTGTTTCCCGATTTTTCATATCACGATCTCCTAGTGTGAGTTGCTTCCAAACTCCCGAAACGCGAAACTATGAAATGTTTCATATCAGATCAACGACCAATATCTCTCCCTCTGATTGATGGTTGTGATCAATATCATGGACTCTGACTTCATATCAGATCAATGGTCTAGATCCTTGGTGATCCAATGATCCATATCATTTCACAACTTATCATATCGTGAGTTCATGTGTCATATTCCTTTGAATCCTCCAATGTGAAAGTCAGTGAAATTCCAATCGCTCGCCATGTGTCCTTTGGCCCCAATAGCCAGGATTGTTTTGCGACTTAGCGTATCACAATTTTCCACACCATGCTCCTTTCCCTCCTACGAGTCAGCGAAATGCCGGTCTCTCGCCACGCGTCCCTCCAAATGGATGACTCTGATGATGTCGAGATAGCCAACACTTGTGATCTTTTCGTGACCTTGCACCTCGCAAAGTTAGAGGATAGTACTCATCCTTATCCTCTTCACAGTTATACAATATCTGATGGTTGTTGGTCCTCAGTGCTCAGATCCAACATCTGAGATTGTTTCTCCTCTTCTGTGTGCTCCTCCTGTCTGAATTCATATCTGATGGCCATCAGAAATTCAGAATGGGTGATCCAACGAACATTGTTTCTCCTCCTCCTGAGCTTACACTTATGTTCTTGCCATGCCATTATCATTGCATTGTTGATCTTTCTATCATTGGTAAACAAGTATACTCTCGTCATGTTGATATTTTTATCAATGACAAACAAGCATACTCTACCTTATGTCTGTAAATATTCCATCAAATCCTTGACTCAAAAATTTGCAGTTCACCATCAGAAGAGTACTCCCTACCATCCAAAAGAAAATGGGATGGTCAAAGCTTTCAACAATATCTTGGAGACATCACTGACAAATATTTGCAGTGTGAACAAGGATGACTGGGAATTGAGAGTACCAGTAGTGTTATGGCCCTATAGAACTACTTTCAAGAAGATGACAATGAAGACTCCCTTTAAGTTGGTTTATGGTCTAGAAGTAATTTTCCCTATGGAATACTTAGTTCCTATATTGAGGATCACAGCATTCACATATATGGATAACATTGGCATTGTTCAAGAGAGGCTTGCACAATTGGTAGAACTTGAAGAAGACTGATTTATTGTAGGATTCCATCTGCAAGTACAGAAGGAACAAGAAAAGGCCTACCATGATAGGCAGATCAAGAAGAAATCCTTTAAGGAAGGAGATCTAGTATTGGTATATGACAACAAGTTCATGAATCATCCAGGGAATTTCACGACACATTGTCTTGGGCCATATGAGGTTTCTTATGTTACAGAAGGAGGAGTTGCACAGTTGAAGACTTTGAATGGAGAATGGAAGGAAGGTTTGATAAATGGAAGCCGGTTGAAATTGTATTATGACAACCAGCTTCCTTGACACTCTCAGTAAACACATAAGGACAAGGGTCTAGGTACCAGGTGCATTTGAAACTGGGTACCATACATAGAAAATACAATCAGCACAAGGAAGGGAGGGACAAAGAAGAAAGCACAGGTTTCCCCGTCGAGTTTGAAGATGAAGAAAAACATAAGGTTCAAACCTGAAGTGCCTTAGGACAAGTCACATGTGAGTGTTGAGGGCCTATTGGCCCTTGTTTATGGAAGGTTGCGAATATCAAGGAAAGAAGCATGAAGTGTGAACTGTGTGGAAGACAAGTTGACTGAGATTGGGTCGAAGTGGCCAAAAGAGAAAAAAAGGAGTGAAGTAAGAGAAAGAAAGTCGTTGGATAGGGAAATCGAGGGAGACAGATCAACAAGGAAGGTGGATCATGGACAGCTTAGCAAGAAGAAAAATCCACCAATGGATGCTTTGGAGCAACTCGTAGGAAAGACAGGCTGGTGAAGCCCTAAACACGTGGGTCAATTTGACCTAGGGTTTTGGAATTTAGGGTTTTGACACCTAGGTTTCATCCTAATCTTGTCCGAGAGTCAATGTAATGTATAAATAAAGGTCAAGAGGACCTGGGATGGGTTCGATTAGGTGACGATGAGTGATTTTTGTTTTTGTTGAGAGAGAAGTATTGTGTGGTGAGAGAAGTCTGTGTTGTAAGATCTTCAGTTGGGTGTGAATATCAACCCTGCATCTGGGTGCGTAGGGAGGGGAGAGAAGAAGAGAAAGAAAGAGAGATATGCAAGATAAGTGCACAAATAGAACTGTATGATTTCATATAATATTAAGAAACACAGTTCTGTGGATGTAGCCCTATGTAGAGGGTGAACCACATATATCTTGGTGTAGTGTGTGATTGATGTTATGTTCTTTTGCTTTCTGTTATACTGTTATTGAAATATTGTGTTAGATCTACAATATAACTTGTGTAGTAGGTTTAAGGGAGAAAAATAATAGCTAGTTTTTTGTGTGTTGTTTCCTTGGATCCACTTTTCATTCCCTCTGGTTGTAGACACATGTTTCCTGCAACCCCCTATTGCTACTTCAGGTGAGACTGCATCTACTTTGAAGGTGTTGTCAAAAGGGCCAGTAGTTAAGGCTTGTTGGTGCACTGTTAGAGTTGAACCTTGGGTCTGTGTTTAGTCCCAACAAGTGTTGAACCCTAGGTCTTCCCCTATGCCAACAAATGGTTCTGTTGTCAGGACCTGAAATTGTGATTGTTGGGAACTGAAGAAAAGAGAAATCTTTGTGTGTAGATTTGTTTTTGTAGTGCGTAGTAGTCTACTTAACTTGTGAAGCTATGTTCTTAGAAAGAAACTGGATCTGAAGAAAAGAGATAATATCTTAAATCTTTATGCTCTGGCAAAGGTAAGATAAGTGGAAATTTTTTGTTTGAAAGTATGAATCTAGGTTTGTTTGATCAATTTTGTCCTAGTCTGAAAACTAGGGCACAGTTAGAAGAAAGATTTGATCTGAATGAATTTGATAGAAATAAAGATAGATTTGTTATTCCTATGCATAGAAATAATTTTTGGACTAATAAGTGGATGTAGGAACCTAGAAAGATTTTTTGCAGATTGCAAGACCATCACTGTGATCCTAGTGCGCAGTACAAGAAAGCTTGGGGATCGTTTAAAAGAAAGAGAGGATTGACACTATGTTATAATTGCAGAATACCAAGACATCTTGTTAAACAATGCCCTGGTATAGGCCCTCTTTGTCTTTGTTGTAAATCTATTGGTCATGAGGTTGAGGATTTCCCTAGGATGATTGCTAAAGTTGAAAATATGAACATGAGGCAAGAAGACTATAAAGAAGGTCAAGAGACTAATGATGTATTAAAGAGTCATACAGAAAAAGATTCAGAGACTATGTTGATACAGTTACAAGAGATAATGGATGATCATAGAGACATCAGTTTACCAGAGATCTTGAAAGAAAAATAATGCATAGTTACAAGAATAGAAGAATTTGGCATAGACTGTATATTAGATGAACCAACACATGTGAATATTATGCCAGAAAGCACTTGGAAAATTTTGGGAAAGCGTGCTACGGTACCTTCACTGGGAAAGGTAGGATTTTTTAAAGGAACGATGAAAACCTTATGTGGAAGAGTTACTAATTTACCTATGATTTCCCATGAAACATCGATTGCAAAAAAATTTGAAGTCATTAAATTTGTTTAGAGTAACGCCCTTTTTCTACTTTTATTAGGAAATACTTGGATTGAGAAAGATCAGATCAGAAATAAAGTAGAGGAGGAAGCTATAGAACAGAAAAAACAAGAATTAAGGGACTTCATAGCTAGAAAAATAGAGTGCCTAATAGAAGAACAAGAGGATAAGTTGAAGCAATAGAAGGCAAGAGAAGTAGTTGTCGAAGTTGAAAGAAAATAGGAAGGTTTGAAGGACCTATCCCTACAAGAAAGAAGAATACCTACCCTAGAGTTAATAAGAGAAGAGGTATTACCTTTGAACCCTTTGGAAGAACATCGACAGTGCGAAGTTACTATGCTAAGAGAAAGTAAGAATAAGAATGGAAAGAGGAATACAGAGACTCATATCAGAGGAAAAAAGGCAAGGAATCTTAGTAAGAAGAAAGCTAAGTTAGAAAAACTACAAAACGTTCCAGTAAAGACTTTGTAGGAGGCAGGATTACAAGCCCTGAAACTCGCCATAATAGTAGAACTACGCAGAATGAGACTTCTCCATGGCGAAGATATATGATCGTTGGAGGCACCCTGACTGTTAGAATGATGCTCCAAAATGGCTAGAAACACAGTTATTGATGGAAATACTTCCATTGGACCGTTGATACCACACCATAACGTATGGATGCGCATTGATGGATGTATTCCTTCCCGTTGGAGGAATACGTTACGACGCTTGCTTATTGAACCCATCAGACGCTGCGCCAGGACCACTTTTTGCAAACTGTGATATTCGAGCTAACAAAGAACTCATTATATCTCATTGTGCTTTCTAGACTTAGCCATCCTAATGATTACCCCACTTTTATGTTCTCCTACCTGATTTAATTGGTTAAAAGTGTGAATGTCAGGTAAACAGAGCGCGTTAGAGAAGTCTGTGGAGGAAATTCTTGTAGACCTCATGGCTGAGAAAGTTATGTCTACAGGAATACAGACATTGTCGAATGGAGGATTTCAAGCATACCCCTCAACTACATGTCAGTCTAGCCAACCTGCTGCTAAGAAGTGAAGCAAACACTGCGAGGATCTGGCTAATGCAAAGCATATCCCATCAGTATTGCCGGACTACATCTCGCCTTTGGCTGGTGCGGTTAACCACAACAACATCCCATAGGATTTTGATTACATGTTGATCATTGTGTACCTCATGAAAGGGATATGTGTAGTTGGACCTCAATTAGGACATATCCCAGCCTTGAAGAACAACAACTTCAACCTCGGAGACCAGAAGAGCTACGTGATGCTCGTGCTACATCGGTATTTGATTAAGATGACTAGGAAGAAGCCAGGCATAGTCTCCCAGTCGTGGATAAAGGAGCTCGCACAATCAACGATCCTAAATGTAATGAATATCCCCCACTTTAGTCGACATCAGGAGGTTAATTCTTGCGTTAAACTCCTCCTATCGTGCTACCATGGAGGGTATATATGGCTTGACAGGCACGTGACGGTGAATCTAGCGTTGATTCATCTCATTATAGGACTAAGAATGTAGGGACCGAACCCTCAAAATTTCTACCCAGGGAAGGCTGCAGATCACTCCCTGACATAGTGCATAAAGGAAGACTATGGTGATGTAGAGAAGGGAAAGTGAGGCTACAAGGTAGCCTCCATATAGGACAATGCAGTGTGCCTATCTTGTAAGCTTATAGTGGGCAAGATCAGCAGAAAGAACCCTATGATGCAAGTCACTAGATTTGTAGTAGACATTGCAGGGAAGTGTGTCGAAGGAATGCAAATGAACTGGGCAAGCTACCTCATCAATGAGATTGAGAAGGACTATCACAAAGTGCAAGACTAATACTACAAGTTGCATTTTAGTTGATTACTGATTTTAATCGCATTTGTTTCTTAGCAGATGTCGGAGGGAGAGACATTCCCCAAAGTTGAGCCATCCAAGCCATTGGCCACAAGGTTCTCCACCTTGTGGTATACAAATTATATGGCGAAGCAGTGGCAATCGAATGCAATGTTCCATGCTTACTACCTATAGATGAAGCGCGTCATTGAGGCATACCCCCGAATGACCCCGAATACTTTGCATCAGTACAAGCCGTTAGTGAAGTTCTACGTAGATCGACACTTTGTCTACATCACCACACACAGGGATGAAAGTAAGGAGGAGTTGAAGTCCTATTATAAGTTGACCGATGAAGCCCTAGAAGAGATAACTAAGTAATGGCTAGCATAATTCCTTGTACTAGTTGAAGATGCAGAATTCTCTGACCCCAACATCATCGAAAGCCCCTTGGTCACTCGGGTCAAACATGATGGACAGAATAAAAATAAGAAAAAGGAGGACATCCAGAGCATAGAAAGTGATGAGGAGGACAACACATTAGAGGAAAGTTTGCATGATTCACTCGCAAGAGGAGGAGGAGACGAAGTGAACCAACAAGAAGGAGGGGAAGAAGGAGACAAGAAAGAAAAAGACGAAATTACACCACCGAAGGATCCCCTTACAGAGGCATAGACATCAAAGAAAAGGAAGGTTTCTTCATAGAAATCATCAGCAAGAAAGAAGACCCAAGACAATAAGCCTTAGTCACAGAATGTGCTCACAGTGGATGATGTCGATCTCATCATCACAGTAGTAGAAGACGCTTCAGAGGATATCTTGCAAAGACATGGAGTGAAGCAGAAGACACTATATGAATGAATTGATAAAGAGATAAAATACCTACAACAAGAAATCTACTCGAGCCACACAGTACCTATTGCACCCTCTTTGTCGGAAAGCGTAGAATTGGGAGATGATACCACCCAATTACGAAGGATAGAAGATGAAACAGAGGCTTGAATTTGTCGAGCCCATGAAGAAAAAGAGTAGGCTACAGAAGGATTGAAGAAAGAAAAGGAGGAGGCCCTAGAGAAACTTCAAGTTGCACAGAAGGAGAAAAATGAAATTCAGGCGAAGTTCAAGCAAAACAATGTAAAGATACAGGAAGAAAAAGACCAACTTCTCGCAGAGCAGATTGGGATCAAAGAGGCAGTGACTAAATCACTTCGCTCTCTGTCGGGCTTGGAATAGGAGGAATAAGAATAAACTGAGATGCAATTGGGGAAGCTCACTGAGGCCATTCATCGGATTCAAGCAAGAGTAATGGAGCAAGAGATCCAAGAAGTGTCGAGCACTCCATAAGAAGTGCACGACCAAAGGGAGGAAGCTGTCAGGAACATAGTAGAAAGAATCAGGGCACTTGCCTCAAATTTTAAGCAATTGAGTAATAGAAGTGTGCAAACCTATGAGCACCTTGTAGAATATTTGGAGCTGAGGAAACTAGAAGCACAGCTCCATGAGGTGAAGCAACATGAATCCATCATGCAAGCATAGATGAATCTACTTACTATAGTCGAGAATATTAAAATATCATAGGAGCATCATGCAGTCAAGAAGTAGGTTACTTCCCTCCAAATAAAAGTCATGGAGGTGACATAGAGACTCCAGTTGATGCAAGACGAAGCCTACACACTTTTTTAAGAGGGTGAAGGAAAAGGCTCGCAGCTAGACCAACTAGTTGCGACAGTAGAACAGTTCCTAGAAGGGCATGTTTCCGATCAAGTGATTTAGGAGTTCATCGAGAAGGAAGCACTGGAGAAGAAGCAAGTTGAGGTAGATCAAGCTAAGATCAAGGTCTTTGAAGAAGCATTTCCCAAATCAGAGCAACTAGGGATGAGTCACAGGTGAGTGTTGGGGGCCTGTTGGCCCTTGACCAAGTTTTGAGAGAACATTGGTCATGTTTGACCACTTTTGGGACTTTGATAGGATGGTTGAAGATGGAGTGCCCAAGTGGAGTGAATATCGTGGGATATCACTCATTTTGTTGGCTTGTGGACCCAACAAAGGGTTATTAGGGTTTATGTAACGGGTAGGGGATTTTGGCCCATGGGTTTACCCATGATTAGGCATTTTTGTAAATGTATAAATAAGTATCTAGGTGATGTAAGAAGTCAGTCTGGTTGGCTTTGTGCACAGTATGATTAGCTTAGTGCAAGATATTGTAAGTTTCTTTGTGAAATCCTGTTGGGTATGTAAGGATTTGTGCTGATAAGGAGTTGGCTATGTGACTTAACCTGATTTTGGGGAAGGTGGATCTAGTGCGTTGTGCACATATCACCTGTCCAATGCGAAGTTGGGCTCTGTGGATTTGTGCACAGGAGCAGATGAATATAAGAATATTGGATACTAATAAGAAGAAGAATAAGTTGGTGGACATAGCTCCACAATGGGGTGAACCACGTATATCCTATGTTGATGTGCTTTGTGCGATATTGTGAATGACTTTTATGTTGTTTATCTATTAGTGTATTGATCTTTACATATGTTGGATGGATGTATGGATTTTTATTTCTCTATTGATGGTAAATGAATGCTAGATATGATTTAATGCTATGTGCTAGTTCTTTATTAAGTGTTGTAATCACAAATCTGTGTCCCAGCCTGGTTGTAGACACTTGAGTCCTGCAACCCCCCTGCCTCTACCTCGGGTGAGACTTCATCTGCTTCGCAACTACTGCCGAAAGGGCCGGTAGTTAGGGTTTTTTTGGTTCGTTGTTGAAGCGTTGAACCCTGGGTCTACCCCTATGCCAAAAAAATATTAGAATATGAGAAGCAAAAGGAAAAAGACCCATATGTTATGAAAGATCCTATTCAACAAGGGAAGATAGTAACAAGAAGGAAATCACAACAAGATCTAGAAGAATGGGAGATACAAGAAGAAAAATCAACCAAAAAAGTAGGAAGGAAATCTCACAAGGAAAAGAGAGAAGAAACCACAAATATAAATAAGGCAATGGGGATCCAACAAACAATAGAGGGTGTCTTTGTAGGAAAAAGAAGCATGGATCGTCAAGCTCCAACACCTCTAGATCCCTCGATAGGTGTTCCTCCTTCTAAAGTGTAATTATGATAGTGCTCTCTTGGAATTGCAGGGATTTAGGTAGCAAACGTAAGAAAGATGCTCTAAGAAATATAATAAGAGTAGAAAAACCAACTATAATTCTTATTAAAGAGACTAAATTGGAGGAAGTAGAAGAATTACAAAAAGGCCAAAATATTTGGAAAAAAAACAACAAAGAGATAGCAATTTTTTCAAAAGGAGCATCAAAATGAATAATCACTCTATGTGACAAAACTAAAATTTAAATTGAAACATATTGAAGCTTGCAACATTGGATTTTGACTCATCTTCACCATTTAGGTATGTCCTTTACCCTTATATTAATGACTACATGCCAGTGAGATACCCATCAAAAGTTGGTTTCTTGGATTCCTTACAGGTGGTTGGAAAAAAGTATGGTTCAAACTCTAGCATTGTGGTTGAGGATTTCAATACTATTTTGATAAACTCAGAGAAAAAGGGAGTTAATATAGTTCATGACCCCATGAGAGAAAGAATGGAGGACTTAATTTCTGATTGGGATATTTCAGATGTAAAACCAGCCAAAGGAAAGTATACTTGGAGTAACAAAAGAGTGAATCATAGTTTCATTGCGGCTCGTTTGGATAGGTTTCTCATTCATAGTGATTTTTAATCTCTAATTATATTATCTCTTCTAAAATTATACCTTTTGTTGTCTTTGATCATAAGCCTATTGGTCTAACCTTCGAACCCTTAGAAACTTTTGGGCCCATTCCTTTTAGATTTAACCCTCTCTGACTTCAAAAGGAGGAAGTTATGGCTCTTGTAGAGGATACTTGGGAGAAACCAATTACAAGGTCTCCTAACTATATCTAGGAATCTAAACTAAAGGTAGTCAAACAGATTCTGAAATATTGGGTTAAAATATTATATATTCCTCTAGAGCAAGAAAGGAAAGAATGTCAAAAGAAACTAGAAGGAATACAAAAACAAATGGAAGAGGAGGAGGTCACTTAGCACATGCAATAGGAAGAAAGAGACACGAGCCAAAAGTTGCATGCGGTCTTTAGAAAGGAGAAAGAGGAATGGTGATTAAGATCATGGAGTCTTTGGTTGAAAGCGAGAGATAGAAACACTTCTTTCTTTCACAAGAACACTAAAGCATGGGGGCATAGGATTATAATTAAAATAATGTACATAGAAAGAGGGTAGAAGATAGAATATTTCACAGAAGTGAAAGAAGAAGCTAGGAAACACTTTGAATAACTTTGTGCAACAGAGGAAGAAGAAGATAGAGAAAAAACCAAAGAAATCATGGAACACATTGACTAGACTATGAACATATTCGTTTTTGTTGTAGAGTATTTTTTTAGCATGGGCATGTAGAAACTTCCTCTCTGAAGGAAAAGGATTTTCAATCTAATAGGAAAAAGAATAACAAATATTATTGTTGGAAAGACTCGAAAAAGGAAAACTCAAAGAATGTCTTTTGGGTGCCATTAAAAAAAAAGATTCTAGAGGTACCCAAGCATGTGGTATTTTAAAGGACTTTGAACAATCCACAGGGGGTGGTGGTGTAGACATGGATACAATAACTCGTGAATCAAACCCTTTGTCGATAGTCTCCTTGCAAATAGCTCCATCGAGGGGATGAAGAGGCGGCATGTATTAGATAATTCAAATAAGAAAAAAGAATCAATCCATTCAATATTGCCAAATGATGCAAAACAATTCACATTGTTAAACTCTCCATCAATGTCTAATTAGTGTGATGGTCATATTGAAGTTCAAAGGGAAAATGAAGAAGGAATTTGGTTACCCTCCATCATAAAAGGTTCCTAACACATTTTCGACATGCCAAATTGGTCTAAATGAATGTTAATAGGATAGTGTATCCTTCTTTTATTATCCTCAACTAAAGAGTTATTGTCTAAATGAATTAGACTCTTGATTGTCTCTATGCTAATATTGTAAAATATTGACACTGAAGAGTTATTAGTTAATATCTTAGTTAAATCTCTTACATGTCATTGAAGAACAAAAAATTTGAATTTCAAACCATGCACAGATGCTTTGATATGTAAGGATAACCACATTGGTGCATGACTTCCGACAAGCGAAATTCATAGTTACTCTCTTAATCTCAAAGCATGAATATATGCTTTGAATTACAAGGTTCAAAGTAGTTAGTATAGTGTTTCTACAATGTAGTGATGTGGCCTCTTCTTTATTTTTT
>ML785897.1:267108-281562 GCA_009831015.1 Picea engelmannii | reverse complement strand
ATCACATAGAAAAAAAAAATACAAAATTGTTGTAGCTGATAAAAATATGTGAAGATGCCACTTACCCCAAAATTAGTTATTAGATTTTGTAGCTCTGCAATTCTCGCCATGTCCTCCTGTGTCAGGGGTATTTTGCGAAACAAACCTAGTTATTCTATGTTTTCCTTCTTCAAGGCCTTCATGAAAGTTGTTATTGGGTCATTGGAATAAAATATTTCATCCTCAAGTTCCTCATCGTCCAAATCGACTGTACTGGACTAAAAACATCAAACAATAAATGAAATTAAAATAATCTTAACATCAAAAAAATTTAAATATTGTAATAAAATTTAGTTATTATTAAGCACTAACAGTTACCTTATGTTTTTGTGCGGCCATTGACTTCCCACGGTCACCCTGCTCTGATCTACTACGAGTGGGTGCCTTCCCACAGTGACCATGCCACAATACATTAATGAATTAAATTAATGAGATGAACTTTAACATTTGAGAAATTTAGTTATTGTAGTCATAAGTCATTACTATATTTAACATTTACCTGATGAGGCACAACGGGTGCCTTTCCATAGTCACCCTGGATAGATGTAGCGAGTGATTTTCCATGGTCACCCTGGACAGAGGTTGACACAATAAATCAATCAACAAAAGTTATGAAATTCGCCTGTAACATTAAAAAAAATGAAATATTGCAATAATATCAGAAAATAAATAATGAAATTTCAGAAATTTAGTTGTTGTAGTCATAAGTTGGTACTATATTTAACATTTACCTACCGAGGCATAGCAGGTAAATCTCCATGGTCACCCTGGACAGATGTAGCTAGTGATTTTCCATGGTCACCCTAGACAGATGTTGACACAATAGTTGTAGTCATAAGTTGTTACCATATTTAACATTTACCTGTTGAGGCATGGTGGGTGCATTTCCATGGTCACCCTGGACAGATGTAGCATGTGATTTCTCACGATCACCCTGTACATATGTTGACACAATAAATTAATCAACAAGAGTTATGAAGGTAATTGTAACATTAAAAAAATGGAATATTGCAGTAATATCATAAAATAAATAATGGAAAATGAAATATATGCAGTAAAAAATTGAAATATTGCAACGATAAATTATAAGAATGATTGATCAAAGGTTGATTTGAATGGTATTTAAGATATTTACCCCCATAGTTGCACCCCCTCCATCTATTTGATTTAAATTGTAATCGATCAACAACTCTTCACCTGGAACTATTGTTTTTGTTGTACATACAAACATATGATTGCCTTCGCATCCCTCAAATATGAAATTCAGTCTCTTAGTTGTTTCCACTGGTCATGTATTATTTATAAATCCCATAATGTTTCCAGAAGCTTTTTCCCATCCATCAATATACATATTTGCCCCTTTATTTTGATTGTTATCTACTAGTTGTATATAATTTGCGGCAACTCCGTATCTCTGCATACTTCGCGTATATCGGACCAACATAAACCAATGATTTTATTTGTATAATGGTCCGACATACTCCATCAATTTAGTTACAGTGCCATAGCCGACCTTTATGCCATCCATAGAAAATAACCCCAATCCATGTAAGGACGAAGGAGCAATGTGATACATCCTCCCAATGATGAAGAAATATGTGTCCACTTCAGGTATCTCTTTAGATGCCCATCATTGCACTAGATGTCTATACCTCAAGGGAAACTCAATGTCACCTAGTCTCTCAGCATCATAACTACATGACCCTCCATTGGCAATAAAAAATTGCATACGTATACAAAATCTTTTCCTTACCTTTTCAGATCTAGCTGATATAGAACCGGTAGATCTAGTACAACACGTCTCACTTTCAACCTCTCTGAGTATATCTTGATCATCACTCAAGGAAGATAGATCCAATAGATACCTATTTGGTGGTACCTACACTCGTTAAAACAAGAATATAAGTTATTGTGAGAATATAAGTTTGTGGTACCAACACTTGAAAAATGAGAAGACAAGTTAGCGAGCAAATATTCAAGGAACCCATGTTTTTCTTGGAGAATATAATTGATTATATTGTATGTAAGAAACTTATTGGGGTCCTTTTTTAATTGATTCATATCATACTTGGAATCCCATTATTTTTATCTTGGTATGCTTTGGGGTGTGAGTCTTATCTTTTATATAATGGCCTAGATTGTAAGATTTGTGAAAACCATGGAATAATTTAAGATGAAAAAGGTTCTTGGTGACCCTCAAAGGCACCCAATCGTTGAACTTCCTCTTCTAAGAAAGGTTGAATGACAAATCTTAAAATCTAGGACATTCTTGAATCCAAAATCAATTCCATTCTTAGCCTTATCAGAACTTGTATTATACCTTCATTTACTTCTTATTTTCTTTCAGACAATGGATATGTCAAAACGTGCTCTTGAAGAACTTTAAGAGTTCAACAAGGCTTTCCTAATTCTTGACACATTGTTCAATACTTCCCTAATTGGTTTGTTATAATAAGGTAGCTTTTATGAAATTGGCTTCTTCGTAACTTGAGGGTCTTCACTCTTCTTACGACATCCATTTGTACCTCTAGGATTTAAGGTCTCAAGTAGTAAGAGAAAAACAAATTTCTCTAGATTCAATGGAGGGTTGGATAAGGAATTCTATCAAGAATTTAATCAATGTATCCATAATCTAGAAAGCAATTATTTTGGCCTTCCCTTCAGTTGGAAACAAGCTTGTATGGTGTGTTGGTAGAAGAACAAAGCTACAAGTAGGGATGGACCCATGGATAGGTAGTGGAAAAAATTACATTTTTCCACGTCATATCATAATGTTTCTAGGGTCTCGACGATTTTATAATTTGTCCTAGAGAGATAAATTGAATAAAAATATTATTTTTCACCAAGGTTGGCTTACTTGAAGGGACCTATTATCTAGGATGAAGATGTTGATACTTGGGATAGATATGTTGGAAGTATCAAATCAAGTTTTGTAAGGATCAAGGACAAGGAAGATACATTGGTCTGGTCTTTGAATCCAATAATGGATTATGCTCCTAGAGAAGGCTATAGGGACTTGGTTGCATGAGGGAATTAATATCCTTCACAATGGTGGTGGAAAAAGGTATGGTGGTTGAAATTCCTATCTAATTCACAATTTTTTATGTGGCATTTACTAAATAATAAAGTACTCACCTAGGATCCCCCGAGGTGTAGAACAATGAGTTCAAGTGTAGTTCAATGGAGATGTTATCGTCTTCCATGCAAGACTTTTTCATTAATGGAGAGAGTTATAGAATAAATGTGGATCACTTCTCTTCTCACACTATTCCTCTCTTACTCTACAAATCCATCTACATTCTCTTTTCCCAGTTACGCATTGCAACTTTGTAGGGTGGGGAATTGAGTGTTCACAAAATTCCTCGCACCAACATGGAATATTGTGACTGTTGATGCACTTTAGGATGGGAGAGATAATTAGTGAACTTCGTAGATGAATTTGACAGTGCATGAGAGAAATTATATAGGTTCAAGGAAACATCACAAAGGCTTATCAGGAAACTAGGAAACCTCTCAAAATACTTGGCTATATCATCAATTTCAAAGAATGATGGAAATATCCCATCATTTTCTTATGGATATGGGGGAATCCATGAATGAAGTTCAATTAAGAAAAAGGGAGGTGTTCTCCATTATGATTTTCTCCCATTACATTAATCAATGTTAAACTCATGATGAATCTATCTACAATAATGCTTAGTTTAATGGGCTCAAAAGGACTATGGTTTATGGCCTTTAATATGTCACACTCTCTAATGCTACCAATTGTCAATGCTTTTGATTAATAAGAGCATGCCAATCATGTCCAAATTATCTCTATGCCTAGTTTTATTTGGATTTAAGGGTTGGCTAGGTGAGCAATTTCTTCCCTCCCCTGAGCCTCTAGTTTATATGGTTTGGCCATAAGATCTTTCTCTAGTCGTCTCATTCTAGGGAAGGTAGTGACTAGACTCCTTGAAATTTTCTTAAGAGGTCCTAGTTTCTTATGGAAGACCCATTTGATTTGGGAATCTTTGAAATCATGGATAGGATGGCATAGTCATGTGGGGAGAATTGGAGTGTGATGTGTGAGTTATTGTAAGTCAACAAAAGCATGAGAGGATGTGAAAAGGGTTAAAAAAATCCCAATAGTATGTGGTAACCTTGGCCCTCTAGTGGAAACATTGTCAAGAGGTGTGGGAGGAAAAATTCTTGGTGGAAATTCAAGAGTGAGACTTGCATGTTGTTTAGATTGATGCTTAATTAAGGAAAATGTAGGGCCTAGAATGAGAGTTTAGGGAATTTAACTAGTTGGTAAGAAGCAAGTATTTAGAATTGGAACTTCAATTGGAATTTTTAGTTATTTTGATGACTTGTATAATTGGTTTCCTTAATATCTATCTATCAATACTCTCTAATACCCTACTCCTACCTTTAACTCATTTAGCTTGAAGGAAGGAATTATGGGTGCTCAATGCAATCCCATTTGAAATTGGAAACTACAATAATTGGTATACTCATTTAAACACAATTATAAATGGATGTGTGTTATGAGGTGGGAAACAAGGAAAAATGTGGTATTCAGTTCTTGAATTAGGGTTTTTAAATGTTAGAAAAAATTACCCAATTTGATGACATTGTTGGCCTCCTCTATCAGCGCTAGGGTTGGCTGGCCTCCTCTATCAACGCTCCTCTCTCACACTAGGGCTAGTTGGCCTCCTCTATCAATGTTCCTCTGTCACTCTCGACCTCCTCTATTGCTCTTGGCCTCCTAGCTCGCTCTCGACCTCCTCTATCACTCTCTGTCGATCGAGAAATCAAATGCGATGAGGGTCGGCCTCCTGGATCTCTCTCTATCCTAGTTCACTCCCTATCCTAGCTCACGCTTGGCCTCCTATCAACCTCCTCTATCATTCTCTATCGATCGAGATCTCAAATTCGGTGAGGGTGTAGGCGTGGGTTGACATGAAAAATCATGGGTTTAGTGTGTAGTCTTACGTTTTGGTTTGGAGAGGTCATGACATTGCGCGAGACATGTGTTGACAAAAAACAATATAGAAAGATCCTCTTCATTGAAAATCCATGAATAGGGTGTATATATTTTTCAAAATATTCTTAGAGCTTACACCTAGACCCAACCACATCAAAAAACCCATTCATTGAGGCCCTATTGCTAGTCCCAATTGCATAGTGGCTTGCATAGGTGAGACAACCATGAGGGTCAAAACATGTTTATTGAGGATTTGAAATTTAGTAAGATAAACATCACCCCCCTCACTTTACCATCAAAAAAAGATCCCATTGACATATTAACACATCTTAACACAACGTTTTCCTAACTTAAAAAAAATTATACTAGATAGAGAGATAACATATATTTAGACTAAAGGCTTCTCTTAGTTGATTGAGAATAAGTTCCCTCCTAGATTTTGGGATAGCTTGGATTTTGAAAGAAGTTGAACCTACTCCTCCATGAAAACAAGGGGTTTGAACTTAAGGACCTTGATCGTGATAATCTCCAAGAAGCATGAGACTTTATTTTTAAAAACCACCTCCCTACTCATCTCATTTTCAAACATTGGGAAACTAGTTACAAAACATAATTTCTTCAATAGTGAGAGATCCTTGTCCCTAAATTTAGCTCATTGGTGGGCATGTAATTCTTAAGTGTCCTTCAAATTATCCCCAAAATCAACTAGCACATGATAGATATTCTCACAATTAATTTTATTACTCTCCAATTTCTTAGAGCTGAGAGAACTAGCATATTTATTGGGGTGGAAATTTCCTACTAAAATAAGAAACTATCATACCACTCATGGGTATTGAAGGGACTTAGAACCTACTCCCTTCTTGGGGTATCCTCTTTGTCATTTAACGTGGTCTTGCAACAAGATATGTAGGAAATTGTAATGAAATAGGTAACTAGATGTCAAGTAAGAGAGCTTATGCAGATCTCAAGTATGAGAGCTCATGCAAAATACACATTAGAATGAGATGCACCTAATGGAATGATATGCATTCTCTTTTGCAATGAAATTGAGGCCTTTCCCTCATTAACTATATGGTAATTATCCTAAGGTGGTAGATGTTTTCGAACACCTTCTCTAGATATGTGTACCGTTGATTCTAAACCCCCATGAAAGAATGATTTGTAAAGCGTCATAAGATTAAGGGCATGCACAACAACAAAGATCATCATGATGGGTTAATGTGATAGGAGGGTGGATGAAGAATTTCGTTTGGCTTAACAACCTATTTAGTAACAACTTCCATCCCCCCTCTTCTTCGATCTGATATGCATCTAAAGAATGGGAACGGGAGGAACTATTTATTATGATGTGAGTAGATAACCAATGGGCACGATATTATTAGTATACCTTATCAATACCTAATTTACAATCATTAATACAATCTCTTCATAAATGAAAATATTTTTACTCGCCATTTCCCATGAGGGATGACATATTCTCTTATTGATATTTTTATATCCCTTCATAATGTTTCTTTTAAACCTGATATGAGTTCTTCAATCATGACTTGGTTGTTCGGTTTGACAATCAAGAACTTGATAGATATTCCTAGGATATGACCATATTCATCCACACAATTTAGAAGTAGAACAATATGATATTGGATTCTCTTCTAAGTTGATTTTGATCTTTTTAACCTTCAAGAAATCTTGATATATATGGTTGTGTGAAAAGAAGTAGAATAGGTAGAGGAGAAAATCAAGGATAATTTAGTACCCATAACTTATTCCAACTTATATAGGAATGAGGGAAATATTAGACCTTGGGAAATCCCTAAAATATCCAACATTGAAATAAAAAATTTATATGAGAAATTGGGACGTCATTAAGAAGACTAGAACCTATATGGAAATGAGAGTCCATATGGATAAGAATCTTTTGGAAAATATCAATACCTTGTTAGATGTTAAAGAATTAGGGGCAAAGGGATTGTTGGCATAGGGCTAGACCCAGGGTTCAACTCTAATAGCGCACCAACAAGCCCTAACTATTGGATCTTTCGGTAACATCTGCAGAGCAAATGTAGTCTCACCCAAAGTAGCAATAGCGGGTTGCAGGACACATGTGTTTACAACGTGAGGAAATGCAAAGTGGATCCAAAACAACAACACACAGAAAACTAGTTATCCTTTACCAACTTAGGTATACTTTGCACAGTTATATCTCAGATCTAACACAATGATACAATAACAGTATAACAGAAAGAAAAAGAACACAGTATCAATCACATAGAACAACAAGATATATGTGGCTCACCCTCACCCTAGGGATACATCCACAGATTTGTGTTTCTTGATATATATGAAAACATACAGTTCTATCTGCACACTTAGCTTGCATATATCTCTCTTTTTCTCTTCTTCTCTCCCCTCCCTATGCACCCAGCTACAGGGTTGATCTTTGCACCTAGCTGAAGATCTTACAATACAAGAATATTCTCACAACACAATACTCTCCTCACGCAACAACAATAATCGCTCTCTTATCCCACAATGACGAACTCAAAATTAACAAACCCATCCCAGGTCCTCTAGACCTTTATTTATACATTACATGACAAACATCTAGGTGTCAAAACCCTAGGTGTCTAAAACCCTAGGTCAACTTGACCTGCATTTTCAGGGCTTCCCCAGCCTGTCTTTCCGCCTTTCTCACGAGGTGCTCCAAAGCATCCTTTGGTGGATTTTTCCTCTTGTTGAGTTGTCCACGATCCATCTTCCTTGCTTATCTATCCTCCTCAATCCTCTCATTCAACGGATCATTTTCCCTTACTTCGCTCCTTATTTTCTTCTTCTTTTACCACTTCAAGCCAATATTAGTCAATGTGCCCTCCACGCAGTTCGTACTTCTCCTTTCTTCTTTAATATTCACTTTCTTCCATAACCAAGGGCCAAAAGGCCCCCAACACTCACATGTGACTCGTCTCGATGCACTGCATGTCTAAACCTTATGTTTTACTTTGACTTCAGACTGCGTGGAGCAGCCCGTCCTCCCTTCTCTATCCCTCCCCACTGTGTGCAAACTGTATTTTCTGTGTCTGGTACCCAGTTTCAACTGCACCTGGTACCTATACCCTTCTTCTTATGAGGTTACTGGGAGTTGCAAGGTGGCTGGTTGTCATAGTATAATTTCAACTAGCTCCCATTTACCAAGCCTTCATTCCATTCTCCATTCAAAGTCTTCAACTATGCATCTCATCCTTCTGTGACATAGGCAACCTCATATGGCCCAAGCCAATGTGTCCTGAACTTCCCTATATGCTTCATGAACTTGTTGTCATATACCAATACTATATCTCCTTGCTTAAATGCTTTCTTCTTGATATGCTTGTCATGGTAGGCCTTCTCTCGTTCCTTCTATACATGCTGATGGAATCCTGCAATAAACCTGTCTTCCTCTAGTTCCACCAACTGCGCAAGCCTATCTTGCACAACACCTGTGTCATCCATATCTGTGAATGTTGCAATTCTTAGACTAGGAACCAAATATTCCATAGGTACTACAGCTTCCACACCATAAACTAGTTTAAAGGGGGTCTGCATTCAGATTCTTGCAAGTGGTTCTATAAGCCCATAACACTGTTGGTACTCTCAAATCCAAATAATCTATGTTTACACTGCAAATCTTTGTCAACATTATCTCCAAGATCTTATTGAAATCTTTGAATGTACCATTCGCTTGTGGGTTGTAAGGTGTGCTTTTCTAATGATGAACTACAAATTCCTGATTCAAGGATTCAATAGTCTTATTAATAAAAATATGTACCTTGATCACTCTTAAGGATCTTCGGTAATCCAAATCAGGTTATGATATCATCAAATATGAACCGCGTAGCTATAGTTGCACTATAGTCCTTAACTTCTCTCACTTCTACCCATCTAGTCAAATACTCTGTCACAATGATGATGTAACGAGCTACTGTGTGATTTCCCAGTGGGTTGATAGGTCCCATAAACTCAATGGCCCATTTATCAAATACTTGTAACGTTAGTTGAGGTGATAAAAGCATCTCATCTCTTCTGGAAGGTTTCCCAACTCTTTGGCATATATCGCAGGCTCTGTAGCACTCCTTAGCATTTTTGTGTAAAGTGGGCCACCAAAGGCAAGATCTAAGAACCTTCTATGTTGTTTTGTTTCCTACATAATGCCCTCCTGTGATGCCTTCATGTGCCTCTACCAGAATCCATGGTCTTTCTGCCTCCATAACACATCTCCGCGAGATCTCATCAGGTCCCATCTTATATAGTTGGCCATTTATAAGTGAAAAATCTGCAGCTCGAACTACCAGTTGTTTCTTTTGAATGATTGTATATTCACAAAGTTCCATTCATGTTGATAGGAACTGGACTATCTCAGCGAAGTGATCATCAACCTTTCTAATGGCCAACAACTGTGCATCTGGTAGGGTATCCTCCAAACTGGTAGGTTCCTCTCCATGTTCTAACCTAGACAAGTGGTCAGGTCCCTTGTTCATTCTCCCTAGCTTGAACACAATCTCAAAATCGTATTCTTGGAATAACAATATCCATATACATATTCGTCCCCCCAAAATTGGATTTTTGACTAAGTATTTCAACACAAAGTGATCAATAAACATCTTAAAATGTCCTCCCAATAAGTGGTGTTGAAACTTCTGCAACACATACACCATGGCTAAACCTTCTCTCTTTGTGGTAGTGTAATTTATCTTAGTTGTGGAGAGATTCCCACTAGTAAAGGATAACAGATGGTCAATATCTCCTACTCCTGGTTGTGCTAACACTATCCCTAATGCAATAGATTAAGCATCGACATGCACATGAAATTCCTTACTCCAATCTAGGAAAACCAGAATAGGCGCAATGACCATTTTTTGTTTCGGTGTGTCGAAGCTCTGCTGACATTGCTCAGACCATTGAAACTGAAAATATTTCTTTAAAATATTTTCCATGGGTGTTGTTATCTGTGCATAGCCCTTGATGAGATTTCTATAGTATCCAGTATGTCCCAGTGCAGTGTGCAACTGTCTAGACGAAGTAGGACGGGGTAGATCAACAATTATGGAAATCTTGGAAGGATCTACCAGCAACCCCTGCTTACACACAATATGGCCTAGAAACACTCCAAAGGGTGAACAGAAGATACACTTTTTCAAGTTCAGGGAAATCTGACATTGCCTGCACTTATCCAACATTAGTCTTAAACATTCAATATGATTTTGCAATAAGCTAAAAACAATCCAATCATCAAAATATGCTTCCAAAAATTTATGTAAAAATTCCTTGAATGCTTCGACCACCACCCTAGAAAAGATGGTAGGTGCATTCTTTAATCCGAAAGGCATCACTGTGTATTGTAAGGAACCCCATTCTATTGCAAATGTGGTCTTATGGCGATCTTCCTTGGCAATCATGATCTGGTGATAACTCGAAAATCCATCTATGGAGTAAACTTCCTATCCTCCCACATTATATAAATCTTCGTCAGTAAATGGTGTAGGGAATGGATCATGTAAAAATTCATCATTTAGTTTCCTCAAGTCTACATAGATTCCAATCTATCATGTCTTCTTATCTTGGAACACCATAGGGTTAATCCATTCTGACTCTTCAACAGGTTCTATGATTCCTGCTTCCAAAATTCTATCTAATTCTATCTTGACTTTCTATTTATATTTGGGATTCAATCTGTCGGGTCTCTGCTTGACCGGTCTTGCATTTGGTTTCAAGGGGATCTTCATCTCTCCAATGGGCCATTTAATTCCCTTCATGTCAGTAAAATTGGTTGGAAACAAATCCTAATATTCATTCAATAGATCGATGATCTTATCAATGTTGGAATCATCCCAATAATCTCTAATGTTTACGAGATTAGGTGCTTTCTCTGTTCCAATGTTAACTTTCTTTATTTTAATTGGTTTTCCAATGAAACGTAGTTATACTCTTGGTCCAAATATGTCTCTTTGTCCTTTAGTTCCTACGATGTTCACATTCCTAGGATCATCATCTTCATCAGCATTGAAATTGTAACAACCTTGCAATTTCTGAAAAGGTGCAGTCTATTCATCTTCTTCTTGCTCAACAAGGAGGTTAGGTACCTCCCCAAAGACTTTATGTCTTACAAGTTGCAAAGCTTGATCTACTATGGGGTATGGACTTTCAAATAAAAATGTAGCTACAAATTTTTGAGTCATATTGTACCAATCTGCAGTGGTGAGACACAGTTCTGCTTGAAGATACCAATTAATAGGCATTGTGTCCAAAGTGTTAATGAGTTTATGCACCCACTGTTCCTGAGGAATGTTGCTCCAAGCTTCCTCACAACTCCGCACATGGTCCTTCAGGAAAGTCTGACCTGTATAACAAACTTCCCACCCTTCGAATTGGTCTAAAAAGTGTACTTTCATTAAAGTGTGACATTGCACCTAGTCTGGGATGTTCTTCTTGTGTGTTCCCCACCATCTTGCTGGAATTGCTTTCAAGGCTTCATTCAGTGCCAACAATCTCTATTGTGCTGGTACAATTTCTTCAAATTCCAGGAAGAAAGTTTCTAAGTGATTTAAACCATCGAACGTGGATAGATTACTTACTTTTGTGCCAATCCAGCGAACTTCCTTGGTCAATCTGGCGCACCTCCATGCAGAAACTTCATACATTTTATTCTTCCAATTCCCTAGTGCTTCTTTCGAATCTAATGAACATGCACTGTCACTTCGCCAGCTTAAATTCTTGTCTACTATAGGATTAATGTAATTGTGTTTCCTTGTTGTCAATTTATATATATTCTCTAGCTCGCATGCACGGTCTTCTTCTATGATGGGTTTTGTGTATCTGCAACCTTCATCGGGATCAAGAGGTGCAATGACCCTAAGGCCATCACCTTAAAATTTCATTCTTTTTTTCTTTAATTCAACAACAGTGGAATTGTTGAAAGCCCAATAAATTCCTAACAGTGCAGGATAAGGACATCTATCGTCAACTACCTCTATAACCTCGAAGTCTGCAAACATCCTTACCCCATCAATGTCCATAGGGACATGCTCCAATCATCCAAAGAGGCTTACTTCTTGCTGATTATCCATCCTGAGCCTGATAGGGGAGTAAATCAACTTAGGTTTTCCCATCAGTGCCCAGGTCTGCTTCGCCATAACATTGACTTCTGACCCTAAGTCGAGGACAACATAATCTATTCCATAGTCTCCAATATGAGCATTAAGGTGTAGTTCTTTTTTTGTTCTTCTCTTCCTAGATACTTGATGTACTGCTTTATTCATCAGAGGATCTACCCTCCCTACCTCATATTGTTTCATCAAGTATTGTAATTCTTGCACATCTCTTTCATCCTTAATCAAATTAATGCAAGTACATAAGAATTCCATAAGCTTGCTTACCTCTTTTCCTTCTCTGAGTGAGGCAGACTGATCAAATGCAAGAGGCATTCCACATTATCTCACTTTGGTTTGTGTCTTTGATGAAGAAGTGTGATCTCTTCCAAATTATCTCCTTGCCTCTTCAAATGCCTTCTTTTCTTTCCTTGGGTCAAACATTTTTGTCTTCTATGTAGCTCTTCTGACCCTTGATTCTTCTGTGGTCTTCCCTAGGGTCACTCTGTATTCTCCTATAACACCACCTCCTCTAGTGATAACAATGACTCTGGGATCCTCTCCATGAGGTTCGATCGATATCAGTTGTACTTGTTGGTTTCCTCCTTGTCTCTCCTGAAGTTTGGATAATAGTACCAAAGAATCTTCAATAACATGTTCAAATGAGTTGCAGTAGCTGCAAGTGGTACAAGGGTTCTGGAAGTCCCTTGCCAAGTGTCCTAGATATGCATAGTTATAACAAATTATCTGACATTGACCTCGACCCATGCCTCCTCCTCATTCTCTTCCTCTGAATCCACTGTGAGGGTTGAAGTTTCCTCTTCCTGGAGAATTAAACTACATAGCATTTCCCTCCTGTTGTACTTCACCTTGAATCCTATATGTATCTCTTGACCTTTAATGCAAGAGGTCATAATGCCTACAATCCTTCTTGTCATGCCCCACATATTTACATAATGTGCAGTAAATATTGGTAGGTGTCTCGACATATTTTTGCATGTAATAGCATTTGTCAAGGCGATGTCTATTTCTACATACCTCGCACTAGGGTAGAGTAACCTGCTTCAAAGGGTTTTGAGCTCTAGAGGCCAAGTACTCATGAAATAAGGGATGGTACTCCTTATCATGGCCCTTTGATTTTCATATGATACACCAGATGTCTACTCTTTTATATTTTCCCTTTTCTTTCTTTATATCTTCAACCTGCAGAGATAAGCTAGTTAGCTAACTCAAAATTTGACTCATACCTGAGCTAGATTCTCCCATAGAGGTTGACTCTAGTTTCATGGCAATCTCCAATGCCTCAACCTATGAAGTGACCTTCTGTTGCATCAAAGGAACTATGATGTGTGGTAGGAGGGCATCAATGAACCATTCCTTGTTCTACTCATCTGGAATATGAAAACTCAATCAACCTGTGAAGGTCTTAAACCTCTTATCAAACTCCCAAACAGGTTCAGCTACTCTTTGCTTGATTTATTTCAATTATGTAATGCACTACGACTCTGACTTGGGTTTCTTGAATTCTGTGCTCAGTGCAGTATTGATATCATTCAACGGTTTAGGTTGTGCAACTCCCTTAACAAACTTCATGTACCAACTTAGTGCGTGGTATCTCAAAGTAGTACTAAATTGATCTCTCTTAACAGATTCATCATTGATTTTCTTAATACTCCATACAACTTCGCATAAGAACCGGTGTTGATCAGGATCTTCAAATCCATCTCCTCTAAATATAGTTAGCCTCATTTCATTTTCCATAGATCTTCCTAGGTTTCTTGACTGAGTATGTACTAAACTGTTGGTAATAGTGCTTTGAGTGCTTTGATAGCTCTTACTACTCGGGTTACTTAATGTTGCTAAGACAACAAGAGGAGTAATAGTACTTACTTCGATAGTCGACGGAGTTCCTGAAGTTTCTAACTCTTCTCAACGAGGTTATTTAGTCTTCTCTTCCTCTACCCCACCGGACCCTAAATGTTCCTCTTTCAATAACTCTTCTTCTTCTCCATTATAGAACCCTTTGTCTCGTGCTAGTGGTTCATGGCTCTACTCAAGTAGGTTTACTAGAGGAACCTCTCTGAAGGTTCTCCCACTACGTGTGTGTTAAGAACCAAACATCAATATAGCATAGAAAAACCTCAAGAAAAGTACTCAACACCTTAAAAAAGAGATAATATCAGATAATAAGCCTCTTCGAGGGGGAAAACTCCTTTTACCCCACTTAAATGTTCAAGTACAAGATGATTCAAAATGAAAATGTCTCCTTGGTATATATAGGAGACTAGGAGGTTTAATGGCCTAAAGCCGACATAAATAAAA
>ML785897.1:240615-254621 GCA_009831015.1 Picea engelmannii | reverse complement strand
AAGTAATTGTCTTACCTACACCATACCAAACAGTAAGTTGTCAATTTTTTATATTTTAGCTACTCCTTCATGATATTTTAGCTACTCCTTTCAATTATGATATGTTTATTTACAGTGACCTACAATTCTCACAATTATTTTTTATAAGACATTTTGACATGATTTTTTTTATTATCGATTAACTATTAATATCGATATGCTTCAATTTGTACTTTAGAGTAGTGTGTATTGAATCACAATGGAAAATAATTACACACCATTTAACGAAAGTGGTCAAAATTTCTCAAACTTGAATCACTCGACACCACACAATAGCCTCTAAGTTGTTTTGTAGAGAAAATGTCAATATTTGAAATTCACCACTAAAAAAAGAATGCCATCCACTTGTCATCCACAACTGGGTTTGGTTGGTTTAAATTATGACGTGTTGATTTGCAACTACATACAATGGTCACAATTTTATGCTACTTATAGTGGTCACAATTTTATTTTCTAAGACACTTTGGCATGTTCTCATTTTTCATTGTCTAACTAGTAGATTTCATCATGTTATCATAGATTTCATCATGATTTTTTTATATTTTAGCTACTCCTTATTAATAGTGTATAAAAAAGTTACAACAAATACAAACTAGAGTCAATCACTACATCTAGAATTGTGTGTGATTATTAAAAATTGAGAGAAACAACATCACATAAGAATACAATGTTATATGAGTAACCTAACCTAATACTAGACTAAAAATATGAAATTAAAATATATAGGCACAACATCATAGAAACACAAAATTTAGAGAGTGTTAGGTTATGAAAAAGGTATAAATATCTTCCTTTTTCCCACATTTCATGATATCATCTTGATTGACTTTTCGGTTATTTAGAAGCAAATAGAATAGAAAATGAATAATATACCCTTTAGCGTTGTTGTTGGAGATTATATTACATAGATCCTAAATATGATTGGAATTGTCTGGTTTTATTGTAGGATTGGTTAAATATTGTCGAACCCAAGATAGCAAGGGGAATATTGAAGATGTGCAAGCTATTAGAGGTTGAAGACTTTATGGCGCAAAGCAGTTTTAAAGATAATTGAGTTACTTATTGTAATAGTAAAGCAATCCTGAGGATCTCTTGATCCTCGGGATAGCTTAATTTACCCAGATTATTGTAACATATAAGGGGTAAATAGATCTTGAAGAAAAGAGAAGAATTTCACTCAAGAATAGAGAATATAGAATTGTTATGTGTTAGCAGTTTTTGTAAAATGTTGTACTAGCTATGAAATCAATAAGATCCTCGAGCAGTTTTTCCATTTTTATTTACTGAGTTCCAAATAGCAATTCTTCTAAGGACCGAGGGCCCAGTCTGAAGGAGCTATTGTTCGATCTGTAACTGTATTATCTCAAATTTTGTCTTGTGATTCGATTCTCTTTTATAGTAGTTAATGAACGCATAAGTGTGTTGATGATTTCATGTCAATTGCAAGAAACAGATATTCCCTGAAGCATTAAATGATTGTTGTTCCAATTCCTATTACTGAGATTTGATGCATGAAGGTTCCTCATAAGTTCACATTTGTTGTTCCTTTCATAAGTTCACATTTGTTGTTCCTTTTACTTAGGTTACATTTGTCCTTCCTTTTACTTAGTTTACATTTGTTGTTCCTTTCCGCTAGAATATAGTTGTTGTTCCTTTCAATAGAAATACGATTGATGTCTCTTTTCAGTTAGATTACAATCTATGTTCCTTTCCATAGATGGAGTAATTCGCCTTTTTCTTTTCAGCAATTTTGATTCATAATGATAGTAATTTCTGCAAGTCTTTATCTAGATTCAATTACTACTCTTAGAATGAATTCAATAGATTAGCTAGTTCCTTTCCTTTTGCACAACTTTAGATTGCAGTCCTTAGAATCTTTAATGAATGTTTGAGGAACTTGATTGTTGATAAACTCAAATCTGCTTTCACTACTGGATTTTAGCCTCTATGAGCTATCTGCATAGACTTTGCTGATATTCTTTGAGATAAAAGACGAATCCTCGGGTTGATAAATTAATGTTAAACTAAGGTTTTTTTAGACATCTTTAGAGCCCAACATTTTGGCATCGCTGCCGAAGAAGAATTTCAAAGGTAGCATAGATTGTGCCTCTGTAGGATGAAGTATTGAAGACAGAAGGTAAGAACCTATGCAGGAAATAAGTAAGATGCGTATACCAGTGCCTACCTCCAGCTGACGCATTAAGAGGTTGCATAGGTGTTTTTTTTTTTTTTTCCTTTTTTTGATTTTTCTTTCTGTTGTGTGAAGTGTGTATGACTAAGAAGAAAGATCTTGAAAAACCAAAACCTCCACCAAAAATTACCAAACCCCAGGGCTCAGTGCTCCCTGGAAGAAGTACTTTCATAAACGACATCATCCGAAAAGTAGAATCTCAAGCCTCGGTTGGAACTAGAAAAGGATCTACCCGAATCCCTCAGGTGGCAGCTTCACCAATTGCAACCCACACCGAGATTCATAGAAAAACTGAAGGGACTGAGCTAAGCTTTCAGAGCATAGATCTTCCACCCCTCAACCCTTTAGGAGAGGGAAACTCTTGTAATCTAGAGGAAGGAGAAGGAGAAACTAGTGGGATAACTAAGACAGACCCACCACCTAATCATAAATCTCTTGTGAAAGAAGAAGGCATATCTGAAATCCAAAATAGAGGGAGTGCAATCAAATCCCCTAGAGGATCAGATAATCAATCAATTCAAATAAAATATCCGGATCAAGAAATCCCTAAAGATTTATGGCATATTTTCGATCAAATGGCACAACCAAATCCACAATGTCCCCAGACTTCCACTTTGGAATATCTAATAGTTGATCCAATTGCCAATGCCCCCATGAAGGCTATTCCCCTACAAAACCTACCAAACTTTCATGGATTAATCTCAGAAGACGTGGACGCATTCTTATTTGAATTTTATGTCCTATGTAGAGGGTATGATTACACCTCTGAACCCCAAAAATTAAAATTGTTCCCCTCCACTTTGAAAGGAGCATCTCTATGCTGGTTCATGGGATTAGGGGGAGGAGATATAAACTCATGGGATGAAATGAAACAAGCCTTCTTGACAAAATATCAGGATTATTGTAGAACCAGAGACTTAAAAGATAAAATCTTTCAAATTAATGCAAAATAAATTGAATCATTAGAAGAATATGTAGAGAGATTTCAATATAATTTACAAAGATCACCCTATGGCATGCTACAAGGGGAAGTACTTAAGGCAACTCTGATTAAAGTTATGAAATATGAATGGGTAGAAACGTTGAATTTAATGGGGAAAGGTGATATTTATCAAGAAACTTATGATGACATTGTCCTATTGTGCATCAGGTGCTCAAGAGGAAGTTCACGGACCAGATTAGGGATGCATACCCCTCTCACCAGAAATAACAACATTACCAGCGGGGGTGTTACTCGAGCTGAAGTTGGTAATCTCTTAGAAAACTTTAAAACAGACATTCTGAGCACTCTGACTACACAATTGGATGTGTTGTAGGCCAAACAGAAAAAAATAGAAGAAAAACAAACATTAGTCATCTTTTTCCACAGGTGCAGAAGAAAAAACGGTCTAAGGGATTGCCCTTTGGATGCAGTCCGGGTTTGCGCTATCTACGCCAAGAATCATGACACGGAAAAATTCCCATCGCTTCCTAGACTGAAAGTTATCTTTAGGGAAGTAGAAGAAGAAAAAAAACCATTATATCCGATGGCTCATCGTCGTCAATGGCAGAATCGACCCCCAAATACATTGCAGGACCCTTGTTCTTTCTTCTCCAGACAGTATAACTAGCAAGCTCCTGGTAGCACATGGCAGGGTCAGCCATTTACTAATCAAAATTGGCAACCCCAGAAATATCCACTTGCAAATCCCACTTGGAAAAACTATCCCACTGCAATCCTTGCTTGGCAGAATCATCCAACTACAACTTCTACTTGGCCTAACTCACAATATCGCACCTCATCCTAGAAAAAAACCAATAACAACATTTACCCTTCACAATGGCCTAACATGACTGCCCAAAACCCAAATTGGAATCAGAATTAGCAGTGCCCCGTGGGGATAAACAATCAACCCATGGGGATGGCTCCTCAAACTCAGCCTACGTTACAAGCCCCATTTCAATTGTCCCAAAATCCACAATCCCAATTACGCCCTCAACTACCATCCCAACCACACCCAAATACAAATAACAGACTAGCTTAGCTCATCCAGATTATGGAAAATGGAGAAGGAGAGATCATCTTGGTAGGGTGCAACGAACTATGATTAAGGTAGAGACGAATAATCTCTCCTGAAGAAAATGACATTTTTCAAGGGCAGGAGAAACAACCAGGGATAACACCTTCGACTGCGGCAATAACAGAAGAAATCAAGCAGGGTGGAAACACAGTCGAATCACAAGATCATGATAAGGGTGCAACACCCTGCCCTCCGTTCCCCGAAATATTGATGATAGCAAAACTGACTGTATATCCCAACTTTGACCTTGTAGGGGAAATCAAGAATTTATATATCAAGATTCCACTCCTGCAATCTCTTCAGGACATCCCCATCTACGCAAAAACAATCAAGGAGCTATGTGGGAGAAAACCCATCTGAAAAATTAAAAATTCATCATCAATAGTCTGCGTGGTAGGAGCCTTATCTGATCTAATTTTAGGTAGACAAGAACCGGTTAAATATGTAGATCCGGGGAATCCCATAGTAACAGTTCAAATCTGGAGCTTCTCTTTTCCCAATACACTAGTTTATTTGGGAGCAACCATCAACATCTTGACTATGGAAACATGCAATACCCTGGGTTTTAACTCCTTCAAACACACAACAATAATGTTGTAGTTGGCAGATCGATCGATAGTTCGACCAGTTGGCACATTACATGATATAGCCATCTCCGTCGACTCTTGGGAATATCTAGTAGACTTCCTCATCATCAATCCAAAAGGTGGACTTGAAGGTAATCCATTGATACTGGGAATACCATGGCTTGCAACAGCAGATGCATACATAAGATGTCAAACAAGAAATATGACAATCACTAGAGGGGGTATCACGAAGAACCTCATTTTATATCCTACTGCTAAACCTAGTGCAACTTTCATATATCCACAATTTCCACCACCACGATACCCAGAGAGGGATTTACAAGCCCCTCTTATGCAGGACGAAGCCCTCAAACTTAAAAACCAGATAGAGGATGACATAATCAGTGGGTTTATCAATAATCCGACCACCATGAGCAACCCGACCTTCCATATGCTCCAAGTTGTTCTAGACTATGAATCACATGGGGGACCTACTGGAAGATTTAATGGAACAACAAATTCCAACTACATTCGTTCATAACAGCAAACCCGTCGAGATTTCACCCGGGAGGCCTCTATGCATCAATGCCAATTTAGATGAACAACAGTAGCAAAAGCTAATTCATGTCCTCTCCAAATACCAGCAAGCTTCAGCATGGGAATATTCTGATATGAAAGATATTGATCCACAACTCTGTACACACCACATTTATGTTGAAAAACATGCCCGGCCTATCCGATAGCTGCAGAGAAGATTAAATCCTCACCTTAGGTATATCGTCAAAGAAGAATTACAAAAACTGTTGGATGTAAATTTTATATATCCCATTCTGTCTAAACTATATGAGGAATATCTAGCGTAGTGCACAATTCGCCTGGATCAGCGAATATCTCTTCCATACAGGAGCTGATCTCTAGATCCGCAGATGCATACAAGATGACGAAATCTATGACATATTAAAAGATGGACATGATGATCCCTGTGGTGGGCATTTTGTAGACCGCAGGACTGGACACAAAATTCTATAGATGGACTATTATTGGCCCTCAATATTCAGAGATGCGAAGAAATACGTCCAAACCTACGATAGTTGTCAATGGATGGGAAAACCAAGTCAGGCTGATGAAATTCCTTTGAAATCACAAGTAGTCATGGAACCATTTGAGAGATGGGCACTAGAATTCGTTGGCCCCTTCAACCCAAAGTCAAATCAGAAGGCATATATTCTAGTTGCAACGGACGACATGACTAAATGGGTAGAGGCAGAAGCCTTGCCAAATGCAATAGAAGAAGTAGTCATCAAATTTCTTTTCAAATTATTCATACGCTATGGACTACCAAGAGAGGTAATTACTGATGGGGGGTCATAATTTACAGCTCATAGAATCACCACCACCCTAGATAATTATCATATCAAACATAGAATTACTTCTCTGTATCATCCACAAGCAAATGGGAAAGTGGAAAGCACCAACAAAGTCCTGGAGGAAATCATGACAAAGACTGTCTCAACAAATAGACAGAATTGGGCTTCTGAGCTCCCAAATGCCTTATGGGCTTATCGCACAACATGGCGTAATACCACTGGCTACTCTCCTTACCATTTAGTCTATGGAAAAGAACCCATCTTCCCAATCGAGTTTGAAATCAAGACTCTAAGGATGGACCAGGAAATCGGACTGGATCTTACAAAAGAACATAAACAACGCCTTCAACAACTCAACGAATTGGATGAAGCATGCATGTCTACTATAGAGTGCACAACCGTTATTCAGCAACAGAGATCGACCTGGCATGATAAGCATATAAAGAAAAAATTATTTAAAAAAGGAGACTGGGGGCTCCTCTATGATTCTAGATTTTAGGATTTTCTAGGAAAATTACAGACATGGTGGCTAGGACCATACGAAATCAGTGAAGTCCATGATAATGGCATAGTTACGTTAAGCACCATCAACGGGTCCGGATCTCCATTTCGGGTCAATGGACACCAGCGACGACTCTATCATCGACCACCCTCAAAAGAATATTTCTACCAGGAGGTAATTAAGGACCCTACTGTTCAAATTTTGGCTGGCTGGGAAGGTAATCTAGCCACCCCAACTCCATAAATATCGAAATCTGTTGACACTGTAAATACTGTATATAATTTTGTTTTCTGTAGATTTTATTTTTTTAGTTTTTTTATTTTTATTTTTTCGACAGTCATTCGAGAAAATAAAAACTAGGGAGAATAACCATGATGAACTCAATTAGCACTCTTTTCTGTTCTGAACTCTCGCTTAGTCTCATTACCCATACCCTGTCTTCTGCAGAGAAATGAATGTGTCATGATTCGGTAGCAGCAATTGGGCAACTATAATGAAATTTATGACATTAACAAACCATCCATTACTTAATTTTGAAATAAACCAACTTATAAATGAATTTAGTTGATGAGGAATCCCTTGAATTCAAACAAAATATATTACCAGGTTTCTACAAATTCAGATCATTGGAACGGAACAATTGTTGTTCATTTTGTGCACCTGCTATTCCTTTGAACGAAACAATTATTGTTCCTTTTGCATGCCTGTTGTTCCTTTGAACGGAACAATTGTTGTTCCTTTTGTGTGCCTGTTGTTCCTTTGAACGAAACAATTGTTGTTCCTTTTGTGCATCTGTTGTTCCTTTGAACGGAACAATTGTTGTTCCTTTTGTGTGCCTGTTGTTCCTTTGAACAGAACAATTGTTGTTCCTTTTGCACGCCTGTTGTTCCTTTGAACGGAACATTTTTTGTTCATTTTGGATGCCTGTTGTTCCTTTGAATGGAACAATTGCTATTATTTTTTTTGCACACCTATTGTTCATTTTTCCGTTCCTTCCTTGTTGATAAAACACTAAACCTTTCCTTTGGGGTACAACTTTCACCAAAATAATTTTCATCGACATTATTTCTAACAATCCATCATTATTTTGTGGACTATCTCCCATACCTTATCAAAAAAAAATTTGGATCACTTCCTTCGAAATATCTTAAACCTTTTTCATAATCTGTAACCACCATAATTCATTTATTTTCCCTTATACATTACACTTAAATGATACCTCGTGTTTATAACTAATAAGGAATCTGCAACACACTTTTATTTGGCATCCTTACACTTCTTTACGCCATCCCTTACTCTTAAGGAGTAGATGAGCCTCCCTTCATACAATAATATAATATATCAATAAAATTTCTTTATTTTCCAACAAAGAATAGGGAGTCTCATCACGAGCCATCCTACCATGATCATAGGATAATAACCTAAGTGACATTCCCACTATGTCTACCACACCAGGGCAATGGCCTTTGACATTCTCTTTTATCAAAGGACAAGAGGTCTCATCACGAGCTATCTTGTTCACTTAAGTTACACTCTAGTGAGTGGCATTATCATCATCTGGATACCAAACCAGGATAATGGTCTTTTTCGGAAAAACTTAAAAACTTTCAAAAACAATTTATATATATATATCAACAAAATTTATTTCTTTTCCCACAAAGAATAGGGGGTCTCATCACGATTCAGCCTACCATGATCATAGGATAATAACCTAAGTGACATTCCCACTATGGCTACCACACCAGGGCAATGGCTTTTGACATTCTCTTTTTTCAAAGGACAAGAGGTCTCATCACGAGCCGGCTTGTTCACCTAGGTTACAATCTAGTGAGTGGCATTATCACTATGGCTACCACACCAGGATAATGGTATTTTTGGAAAAGACAATTCAAACAAGTATCAAGGATACAAGCTCATCTTAGGGTTAAAAGGCAACCCTGCCGAGGATATGGACCCCTGCTGGCAACAGTGGCTCTGCCTGTGGTATGGAAGTTACCTTAAACACCAAGTTTTTGCATCTCTCTAGATTTCCTTCACTCAATAATGAGGCTATCATTTTGGTTGTATTCAATAACACGGAAAAGTAACAACATTATGATATGTGGGATATTATTTAACTGAACAGATTTAATTTATTCGATGCATGTATTCTTAAAGCATTCTTTTGTGTATAGGTATTTTCAATTCCATAAAAGCGGATTAACATTTAATGATTTCCATTAAATATGTTGTTCAAACATAAATCATTAATCCCCATTGGCGGCCACCGTATAATAATTACTTTTCACCACCAATACCTACAATCATTACTCTTCCCTACGTTGACGGTTGAGGTTGACCTTTCTATTAATGAGGAGAGTGGATGCTTGACACACTTCTCGATGCAAATAGTAATGATTGTAATAAATACCTTCATTTAGATACATTTTTTGTCTCTGATATTTTCTATTCTTGGTAATTTTTCCTCCAACCTGGTTTAACCACGTCTGCTACCAGGAACGATAGTCGTCCATATTTTCTCACAAAATGGCTGGCAGAGGTGTGCGCAAGGAACCTTCTTTACTAAATCTTACAGAGAAAGCGAGAGACATTCTACATCAGCTGGGGTGGATGGAGTACTTCAACTGGCTGCAAGGATATGACACGAATGTCACGCTTGAATTCTTTCAGAATCTGCAGAGGGAAAACTCTATGGGGCGGGGCATACAAATCTCAGTCACCCTGGAAATATTAGCAAAGGTCACAGGCCTCCCTAATATGGGAATTCAGTGGACAGGATGATACACAACATTGAAGGAAGTTGTGGAAACCTTCAAAGACCCTGGGGAAGAATTGGATAAGAAAGGAAAGGGACTCAACCCCGACAACCTTAGAGAACCATGGAAGGAACTTGCAGGGGTAATTCAGCAGTACATCACTTGTGATGGATGATATGACGTAATTTTACCTCGCCACCTCAAATTGTTGGAAGCTTTAAAAAAACAGTTAGTACTTAATCTACCTTTCTTTCTGAATGCCATATTACATGAGGTTGCCCTGAGAACACAAAAATCCAAGGACCCAGTTACTATTATCAACCACCACAGATTAGTTAAACTGATAACAATTAAAGCACTGAGTCAAACTCAATTGACTTGGGATAACCTGATTGAGGCCAATAGACCTCCACAACTAGAGAAACCTGAATTATGCCATGAAGAACCACCACAGGAAATTGAAGATAGACAGGAAGAGGAGACTACTACCCAAAGAGAAATCCCATCTCCTCATACTGAAGCTGAGGTAGATCCTTCCCAAATCACAGAGACCCAGACCTCACAAACACAGGCATTAACAAAAAAGAGGAAGAGAGCAACAACTACCCCTACAACCATTATTCAGACAAGGAGAAGAAGTAGACGAATCCAGGAAACAACTGAAGCAATTCAGGATACAACAAAACAGCCTGAAGAACTTCAGAACTCTATAAAACAATATCCATGCAAGAATGCTCAAGGAATTAGGCAAGAAGAATAGATATCACAAAGGAATGACCAGGAAGATACCCAACCGACATTAGCACATCTCACAAAACAATTTATGAAGAGCTATGAGGTAGAAATAGCCCAGGTTTTGGGAATCTTGGGAACCTCAATTGACAGAGGTGCAAATAATCCATAAATATACCCAGAACAACCTTCCTCTTCAAAACCAGTTGAAGATTTTCCTAATATTGAAATGTCGTTTCTCGAGGACAGAGCACAGGAAGAGCCCCATTTTGAAACAAGAAGCCCTCATGGACAGACAGAAAAATTGGAAGGAACAGAGGAACAACCATCTGCTGGCCAGAATGAAGAAGGCCTTGAGACCTCCCATAAACAGAAATCATCCAAAATCCATAAGAAAATTAAAAAGTTAAAAAAAGAAAATAAATTATTGAAGAAAAAGGCTAAGAAGGCTTAAGTATTAAAGAAAAAGATAGTTAAACTCAAGGAAATTATTAAGGAATTGAGGAAATAGTTAGAACAGGCAGATAAAGCCCACAGAAGAAA
This sequence comes from Picea engelmannii, assembly GCA_009831015.1. Classification (NCBI taxonomy): domain Eukaryota; kingdom Viridiplantae; phylum Streptophyta; class Pinopsida; order Pinales; family Pinaceae; genus Picea; species Picea engelmannii. Next base: position 243,865 of record ML785897.1, on the reverse strand, counting down.
GAAGAACAAAAGGGCCAGAGTACAAGGAAGAAACCCTCTTCCTAAAGAAGAAGTCGGTACAAATTCTATAGGGATATAGATAGACCTTGAAGAAATAGTAGTGGAAGAAACAGTAGCCCAGAATGAGGAAGCACCTCCTTTAGAAACACAAGAAAATATGATAGCTATAGAAGAAATTGATGCTGAGGTGCAGACAGCTCAAATCCTTGAGAAGAATGGTACCATCAGGAGATTGGAGGAATAATTGATGCAGTCTCAACAAACCCTGGTTCAAAACAGAAGTGAGTTGCTAACTATGGCAGAGCACCAAGCACTCCAGTCTCAGAAACAGAGTTATTGTGGACAGGTTGGAAGCAGAGCTTACACAAGTCCAGCAAGAATTAACTCAATCCAGGGAAGAGATGAGAACTATGGAAGAATATCAAGCATCTCAATCTCAAGCACAGGGTGTCACCATTGATAGACTAAAGGAAGAGCTAGGACAAGCCCAACAAGCATTGGCTCAACACCAAGATGGAATGGTAACTAGGACTGAATATCAAAAGATTGTTAAAGAATTGAAGGACATGACAACAACAGAGGGTGAGACCTATGTTGCACTCACCAGATCCCAAGAGAAGATAAAAAAGGTGCAAACCCAATTGGAAAAAGATTTGGAGAAAATCAAGGAAATCTATGATGTCTACTCTGATGCTATTAATTGTAGAGCTCCTACCACTAATTACACATTATTCTTGCTAGAATGATATTTTTTATTGAGAGTGAAGGCCATCAAAGAAAGAAAACCTATTTCTTTTGTCACTATACCTGAGTTTATTTCATGTTTCAAAGAGCAGGATGAAAAGGTACAATACTTTTTGTGTGAATTATACTTTCATAATTTCATTCTAGAAGAAAAAAGGGAAGATAACCCTAGCCCATTAATAGGTGATATACAGTTCCAGGCATTTATGTCATTTACTCAGAATTAAATCAGATGGGTTAAATCTCATAAAACCTTCCTAAAAAGGGAAGTTGGGCTAGATCTTCGGGTTAGGGAGGAGCCTCCAAAGTCCTTTCTAGCCATTATGCAACATAAAACTTTTATGAAAAGGAAAGGGGTCATAGACTCCTTGGCCCCCATTTATCTACAGGTCATACGTTCAGGTATCACTCGCTTTAGGGAGATTAAGGAGGAAGCTCTTGCTGCTTCTAAACTGAGATGGGATGCCTCCTCCAGTGAAGTAAAGAGTAGGGAGCCCTTTGGGTATAGGAATTTCTTTGCATCTACCTTCAGAATAGAGAGGTATTCTAGATTGCTCCAAGAGGAAGGTCCTGCTTGGATTGGTTGCAGATATAATCCCCCTATCATCTGGTTCCCTCTAGAAAGTTACCAAAAAGATTATCAAATTAACAAGAAGAGGGAGGTTGCTTCTTTTGGAGAACTCAAAAGAAGCAATGGGTTCATAAGGCCTGGTGAACCAACCTTTCCATCTTACAACATTATTGTTTTACATGTAAAATATCAACTTGCATGAGGACATGCAAGAAGGTAAGCTGGGGGGTATGTTAGGTTATGAAAAAGGTATAAATATCTTCCTTTTTCCCACATTTCATGATATCATCTTGATTGAATTTTCGGTTATTTAGAAGAAAATAGAATAGAATTTATGAATAATATACCCTTTAGCATTGTTGTTGGAGATTAGATTACATAGATCCTAAATATGATTGGAATTGTCTAGTTTTATTGCAGGATTGGTTAAATATTGTCGAACCCAAGATAGCAAGGGGAATCTTAAAGATGCACAAGCTATTGGAGGTTGAAGACTTTATGGCGCAAAGAAATTTTAAAGATAATTGAGTTACTTATTGTAATAGTAAAGCAATCCTGAGGATCTCTTGATCCTCATGATAGCTTAATTTACGCAGATTATTGTAACATATAAAGGGTAAATAGATCTTGAAGAAAAGAGAAGAATTGCACTCAAGAATAAAGAATATAGAATTGTTATGTGTTAGCAGTTTTTGTAAAATGTTGTACCAGCTATGAAATCAATAGAAGCCTCGAGCAGTTTTTCCATTTTTATATACTGAGTTTCAAATAGAAGTGCTTCTAAGGAATGAGGGCCTATTCTAAAGGAGCTACTGTTCGATCTGTAATTGTATCAACTCAAATTTTGTCTTGTGATTTGATTCTCTTTTATAGTAGTTAACGAACACATAAGTGTGTTGATGATTTCATGTCAATTGAAAGAAATAGATATTCCCTAAAGCATTAAATGATTGTTGTTCCAATTCCTATTACTGAGATTTAATGTGTGAAGGTTCCTCATAAGTTCACATTTGTTGTTCCTTTCATAAGTTCACATTTGTTGTTCCTTTTACTTAGGTTACATTTGTTGTTCCTTTTACTTAGTTTACATTTGTTGTTCCTTTCCGCTAGAATATAGTTGTTGTTCCTTTCAATAGAAATATGATTGTTGTCTCTTTTCAATTAGATTACAGTCTCTGTTCCTTTCCATAGATGGAGTAATTCGTCTTTTTCTTTTCAACAATTTTGATTCATAATGATAGTAATTTCTACAAGTCTTTATCTAGATTCAATTACTACTCTTAGAATGAATTCAATAGATTAGCTAGTTCCTTTCCTTTTGTACAGCTTTAGATTTCAGTCCTTAGAATCTTTAATGAATGTTTTAGGAACTTGATTGTTGATAAACTCAGATCAGCTTTCACTACACGATTTTAGCCTCTATGAGCTATCTGCATAGAATTTGTCGATATTCTTTGAGATAAAAGATGAATCCTCAGGTTGATAAATTAATGTTAATCTAAGGTTTTTTTTAGACATCTTTAGACCCCAACAGAGAGCTAACAAGGTCTCTAAGGGATAGGATTATACCTAAGAGGATTTTTTTTCCACTTTCTATTTCAAATAATAGCCCAACTGGTAAAGTTGTTATGAGTTGGTGGTTTTGCAATAAGGATTAAATTTACATAATGAATTGTAGGCTCAAATTGATCTATATTGATAATGACATCTGTTTTTAATGTTTGAATTGTCTTATTGATGGAGTAATTTTCCCTCTTCTTAAAATACTTCTTCGGAAAATATTTTTCTTGATATTTCACATGAATTTCCATAGAATATACTAACTAGATCCAAAAACCAATGACATAACAATTTTGAAATATGGTAATGCACATATAATATATTATCAAGGAAAAAACAAGCTACATGAAATTTCATTTGAACAAAAATTTACAA
>ML785897.1:205606-220365 GCA_009831015.1 Picea engelmannii | reverse complement strand
CCCCCCCCCTCTCAGTTGTCCAACATAAGTTCCCTTTTTGGTGGCATGTTGGCCAAGTATCACTTTAAACCTTGATTTTGAGGTGGTTCTGCTAGACAATCTTCCTTTTATTGTATCTCCAAAATTTCGTCCCTTCTAAGTATGAATTTTTATTTTTTGTAAGTCTGTGATATTTCTTCTCTTTAATGCCACATGTCTGATAAAAAGTGGATGTTCCAAGTGGAATTTACGGTAACTTCCTCACAACTTGTTTTTTTTTACCTTTCCAGGAGATCTCACTTGTATAGCGTGCCCCACACAAAATAATTGATATAAAATTCTGAAACTCGTACCAAAACTACTACAGACTATCCACTATCTAATTCAACCAATCTCACTCAATTTGTATTCTCTAGGAAGAAGTTATGATTGTTTTACCTAGAACACCTTCTTGAAACTAGTCAATAGGACTAGTCAGATACCCTATCTTCCACAGGGTGTATCTACAAATGTAATATGACCCAGAAGATGCAATTTGTACCACAAATACCTTACTAATTTATGTGAATATACTCTATAGTTCAGGGTATGAAACATTACAGAAAAAGTTTATAGTGAAATTTCCACAATGACTCAGTTCAGGATGATTCCAGAACCCTATCTTGCACAGGTTGTATCTCCGAAAGTATAATGCCTCAGGAGATGAAATTGTAACCCAACGTAACTTGATTCGTCTACTAAATATATTCCAAGTACGTCCTTTTGAAACTTTGTAGAAAAAAATTTATAGCAAAAATTCCAAGGTGTCTCATATGTAGCAGCGAAACCCCAAGACCTTGAGCTCTGATACCATATGTTAAGAACCAAATATCAATATAGCATAGAAAAACCTCAAAATAAGTACTCAAATCCTTGAAAAAGAGATAATTTCAGATAATAAGCCTCTTTGAGGGGGAAATCTCCTTTTACCCCACATAAAATGTTCAAGTACAAGATGATTCCAAATGAAAAGGTCTCCTTGGTATATATAGGAGACTAGGAGGTATAATTACAACTAATGGAATAAAGCCGACATAAATAAAATAACATTACTAATGTAATATGCCCCAACTAAGGGGTAATGATCCAATATTTAGGGATTAACAGGCAGAGTATGTTGTTGCTACAGAGGCTAGTAAAGAGATTATTTGGTTACATAGGTTTATGGAGGAATTGGGAAAGAAGCAGGAGAATAGCAGGTTGTACTGTGACAGTGAGAGTGGAATTCATCTTACAAAGAAATCATCCTTCTATTTTAAGACTAAGCATATATAGCTTAGGTACCATTTCATACGATTCATCTTGGAAGCTGGACTTTTGAAGTTGGAAAAGATACACACTAGCCAGAATCTTGCAGAGATGTTAACAAAGGGAGTAACCAGGGAGAAACTGAGGTCTTTCTCAGTTTCAGTTGGTCTTCAAGCATGAAGGTGAATATGAGAAATTCGCCAAGTCCAAGAAGGATCATAGTCCATCATATACAATAACGATGGAGTTGTTGAGATCAGTCTCCAAGTGGGACATTGTTGGTTGTGGAGCCTAATTATCTTCCTAATTCAGAGGTCTTTGTTTTCAACCGTGTTTATACCCCATGAAGACTTTACACCCCAGAAGAATGTACACTCCTCCACATAGGGGAGTGCAAGAGTGTACATTGTAAATGTATATTGTAATTTCATTATAAATCTAGACCATTCATTATAAGGTCGCAAATCTGATGATAGAAGTTATGTTAGGGTTTTTTTCCTTAGAAGGAAACCCTCTTTTATGAGGGAAATGTATTGCAGCTATGGATCATTGCAAATATTGTATTCTAAGAGAGGACACTGTGAGAGAAAGAAGAATAAGTTACAACATGTGTGTTGTAGGTTGTATCCCTTCATTTGTTGGATAATAATAAAGGAAGGACCTAAAAATTTCTCTGGTGGATGTAGCCCACACTGGGTGAACCACGTATATCTGTGTCTCTATTGTATTGTGTATCTTATGTGTTTTATTTCCACATTTGTTTTATTTTATTGCTCCGCGATCTTGTTTTTCTAATAGGAAAAACCTCCATAAGGACCTCCAATTTAGTCTCTACATGTTATGTATCTTCTTCATAATAGAAAACTAGGATTGAGCCTTCCATGCTAGTTCTCTAATCAGATTCCACATGCTTTAATTTTTATCCTCTAAAGAATCCTACTTCATCACAAGGATTTAAGCTTCTTCGATCTTTTCATCATTTACAAAATCAATGGCCTTAGCACAGATGTGATCATGCTTCTCTCTATACTAGTCAATCTATTGTTGAATACTTTATTTCAGCTCAACCATAATGTCTATATGTTTATGAAACTTATTCCACTATTTTTGGCATTCAAGGAACAACCACTAAAGGATTTAAATATGAGATAATTATTTGGTGATCATCAATTCAATGATCCTAACATGACTATTTTCACATGCCTCAACATCTACAATTGCTATTATGTCCCTTCCCTTTCTTTCTTTGCTACTTGGATTTCTTCTACCTCCATTGTTGACTCTAGAAACCCATTCTTATTCTCTTAATTTGCCTTAGAATTTTGGTCACCTTAGTGACAATCATGTTGGGCTATTGTGTTATCTAAAAATATTCCAAAATATTTGGAAAAATATCTTCAAAATAGCTCAACAACTCTTGTTGTGCATTGGTTACATCATTGTCGACTACAACTTCTCTAGGCCTAGAATCCATTGTCTTTTTATTTAATCTTTCCAATGTTGTGGTGGCCTCTTCTACCTGTTCTTTCTAGTGAGATTTTTTCCCAAAAACATGCTCAACTTGGATTCATAGTGCATCCCTTTCTTTACCAAGATTATCCACTTCATCCTTGTATTAGAGTTTCTAAATCTATAAGTTAGCTACATACTCATCCAATTTTTTCAATCTCACGTGTAACTCTTTACCAAAATCTACTATGATGTTATAAGGGAGGTGAGATCTAGTTTCCATAGATGCATCACATGCTATGTTCAGAACTAATCTCCCTCTCAAACTTTTGTCAATGAATAAGAAAATGAGGTATGCTAAAAAACTTTGGTCTACTACTTATTTGTATTGTTGACTAAAAAATTGACTCCATATGCTAACTAAACTTGAATATGAAGCTCATTACCAATTATGGTATCAAGGAATTGTACACCTCACTAACCACTAGTCAAGGTATGGATGTGACAAGCTCCAAGGTTGTTGGTTATTTATTAGCCCTAATCTCTAGGTGAAGGTATATGTATTTTTCCACCACTTCTTCCTACTTGGAATCCCTCATGATAGTATCCCACCCAAATTTATTCCCAAAGGAAGCCATTAAATCTATAGCTTTCTTGGTGCTAAGTTCCTATGCACCTGCCATCTTATTTTCTATCTAAATGGATAGAGTTCTTGCCTTTCCATTTTTTGGTCATGGCCACATGCATTTCTCCACAGTGATTTTATAAACTGTAACCATTACATAGGCTACTTATTATGGGGGTTCCTCCTAATATAGGTTATTGACTAACATATTTCCTAGTATTTGGGTTTCCTCTTCACTTTTAGATCCGTGTAGGCCCTATCTGAAGTCATCCAAGTTTAAGTCCTTTGTAGTTTTTTGGTACTAGGATTACTACTAACATTATCACTAGAGGATGGCATGGAGGAGTGCATCAATACCTATGATTTCAATGGTAACTAAGGGGATGGTAACGTTTTGAGCAATAATAGTCTTTCTTTTATTGCAACCTACTATTCAAGTGTTAGTTGGATATGCAACATGGATGATCATATCAACTCACAACCATAAGAGGGTATCATGCTCCCAAGAAATAGTGTTAGTGGCCCTATTCTATAATGATGTATAAGTTTTGTGTGTCACCCCACTACTAGATTCCCTGCTGGTATAAGGAGGAGGTTGTAGTTCCTTCTTTGATATTGGATTGACTTCCCTACCACTAATTATGATGGGTCCCATCCTTATCCTAATTTATAATTCATTTGAATTGATAAATGTTGAAACTTCCTTACCATATACTTTGAGTCATGGTATATTCTCTTACCTCGTGACATGAAAATACTCCTATGGGACATTCTTGAGCAACTTCCTTTTTCCTTACCTCTTTTGCAGCTCCTCTGTTGCATTTTCCCATTTATTCACATCTCTCTCAATGTACTTTAGTGTTAGTAAAGGGATTCAAGTGCACAACATTCACCCATATGTACTTCAATTTTTCATCCAAATAAGTTAATTGGATCACCCCTTCACCATTGATGTGTGTTATTTGATACAACCCTAGCCAATGCATCCATAACTTCCTCAAATGTTTCAAAAACTTGTTTTTATGCAATAGTAAGAGATATCCCTGTGAAAATTATTGGATTTTTATATGTTGATAATATTCTTATCCATTTAGTGGCACCTTGGAATAAATATGTGCTCTTTTATTTGAACCATCATATCTAACCACTCTTGCAACTAAATAATATTTGGCATTAATGTAGAAATAAATACTTGCAAGCTCGTGATCAATTATTCTAATGATATCACAACTTCTTGTCCATGAAAATATTAGAGGGTGTATGGATAGCTATAATCTCACACATTGTTCAGTAGGCCCATAGAATGGCTAGGATTCACATGGGATTCACTTTCCCCAATCATCTTAGTTAACTTAATAGATATTTGTCGATTTTGAATTTAATATCTTGTTAAAATATTCCATTGCACCATTGGCTTGAGGGTAATATCATTTTATGATGGTGGATCATGAATTCCTTAACTAGTGTAGTAATAATGCCTCTAATAAAAAAAAATCCCTAGTTTCTAGTCAGGTTACATGGGCATCCAAAACTTGTCACATTTTTTTCAAAAATAAACCATGCATTAGTTTCTGTAGAACAATCCTTGGTAGATGTAGCCTTTACCCACAAATAGTATATTATTGTTATGATATATCTGTCCCTAGAGTAGCATGCAAGTGGATTAATGGGTTTGATGAAGTCAACTTGCTAGCATTAAAATGACTTCTTAACCACAATGGTTTATAGTGGAATCTAATCCCAGGTAGACGGTCATACCATGCACTAACATACGTCACATTGTTTATCATTTTATGTGGCATATGTGAACCATGTTGACCATAAGATTCTTGCATGTAATATCTTATGGGGAGTGGGATTCCTATTGTAATGTATGTTTCTCTATCCATCATAGGTCTCCTAGAGCATCATCTATTTTTCATGGTCTGACACACACCTATTGATAATCCCATTTCTTACAAATTTGTACAAGTGATCTATGATTAAATAATATTTCATAGCCCAAGACACTAGTTGTTAATGTTGTCATCAATTTTATTCTTCTAGCACATATATAGAGTTGAGGAATTTGGTAATCTCATTGAGGAAGGTAAGAATTGATTCCATTTGAAATACCACATTGGACGGTTTATCAATTACCCAAACATCCTCCATATTGTGTGATTATAGATAGGTGATCAAGTCCCACATTTTGTTTGGTTGGCTTAACCACCACCAAAAAATCAAACTCTTGAAACAACATAAAATCATCAACTCGGGGGATCAGGTCCAAGTTATATACATAAATTATAAAAATCAAATCATCAACTTGGGGGATCATAAGATTTGATATGCAAGGAAAATAAATGTAGGATTAGGGCCTATTAAAGCCTAATGCTGACAAACCATGCTTAAATACAAATTGTTGGAAATCAACACTAAGGAATCTATCATTGGGTTGTGGGACAACTAATTCTACAAGGGCTCTAAATCATAATATTTCATGCACAGATGTGATGTTCTTGTGATTGTGCAGGGGTAGATTATTAGTGTCTTGAACCTTCAATGATTTTCTTGTAGTGAAACTAAACAATGGATGAAAGCAAAGAAGAAAATATTTTGTAAATTCCATAGAGGTGTCTTCGTAAATTGGGATGATGATGATAGATCTACTCTAAGGGTACCAATTTTGTTCTTTCACGTAAGTGTTTCTTCAATTCAAGAGAGATTTTTATCTTGTCAACCTTCAATGGGGGATTTTCTCTGTGGAGGATGAATGCATAAGAACAACATCGAAATGTATTATAGGAAATTAAATCTACAACTGAACTAACTAAAAGAAAATGAATATATCATAAAGTATGTTAGTGTTACACATCAAATTTCCACACCTAGGTACCTCTCCCTAAGTGTCGCAAGTGCCATAAAAGTATCATATGCACCTTGCTAAGTGTTGCATACACCTCGAAACCATGAAATAACATATGTCACAATCCCTAGTCAATGTGGAAGAGACATATATTTTATGAAGGTAAAAATACTATGTGCAAGTGAATTAATTATTAATATTCATAAAAAGGAAATTAATTTAGTGTGAGAATCCACCTCACATTTGGTTTCCTATTTTTAAGGAGAGGTTGAGGATCTCATGGATGGTTGAAATATATTTCCTCCTTAAAATATTTGAGAGATATTTCCTCCCTAAAATACTTAAGAGATATTTTCTCCCTAAATATCTTGGAGATCCCATTTTAGTGGATCTGTTGAGTCATCCTCTCCATGGTGGTTAAGCCTCGAAATCCTATATAATGAAGTCTTTCCATGGAGAAGAGAAGGAAGTTTAGAGGTATCAAACTTATGATCTTGGGAGGAAAATTTTGGGTATCAAACTTATGATCTTGGGAGCATCATGCAAGGGATGGACGAGGAAGACTTGGAAAGTCTTCTACAACTCCATCTACATATTGTAAGTGTCTTTTTAATGTTCTCATTAATATATGCTTGGCATATTTCCTTCTAGTTTATGTATATTTACATATGCTTGTCTACTATAGATGAATTTCTTTAATCTGGTATGCTAGAGTAGGAGTTTCCTTATGTCTCTTTGTTGTTCGTGGTTTGCAGATATCAAGCTGTGTGAACGAGTTTGAATATCAAGCTCAAATTGGAGCAGCAAGGACAAACACCAGAAATAGGTATGATCACCTTTCCTCCTTCTCTCTTTTCAACTAGTTGAGAAAACCTCAAAGGGATGTCAGTGTCCATTTTCATCGTTCTGTCTTGGTATTAGGGGTCTAGAATCTGAGGGAAGATCCACCTATCCACAGGGGGGTTTTTCTGTAACAGTTAGAAAATGGGAGCCCGGCCAAACCTAGGACACATTGTGAGAAAGATTACAAAGTAAGTGAGCACTTCAAGAACATGAACATAATATAAACAACTCATTATTATGAAATGAAATTGGAGATTACAAGTTTCCAAGGATGGATTCCACTTTATTTTACAATGATCCTCTCTTCTCCTCTCCCATATCCCTCCTTTGTTCTATGGATTTTTATATACAGAGAAGAGAAATGGAGTGGATCAAAATTGATTCCCCCAAATTAGAACTCTCAAGACATAATTGCTTTACAAGATATTTGTTTTCTCATGTTTAGTGGATATTGGTTGCAAAAATAACTCAAGATATTATTAAAAATAATTTTATATGACATGAAAAGGCAGAGAATATCTTGATTCAATCTCCTTCGTTGGTTGGGCTCATCCATTTGTTTAGAACTTTGGGGAAGATGGGCGCAACTGTAAATCTGGGAAAAACTAGATTAGAAAATTTTCCTTATCTCCTCCATATTTCACTTTCTTAAAAAATCACTTTTGACTTAGACAAATTTCAATGCTTTGCACAAAACCCATATTCTACAAATTTTGAGATTCTTCTTCATTTTCCTGAAAATTACATTTAAATATTGTTTCTCCTAATCTAGCACCTTTTCGACCCGAACTTTGACCATGATTTGGACGTCAACACATATGACTTGGGCGTGAACCAAGGGATGGACACCATGCTAACATCTATATATTCAAAACGCTTGTGACCATTGCGCACATATGATAACCGTGGAGGTCAAGTGCAAGAACTGAATACTACGTACATCAATTGAGTTGTCAAAAACCTTCATCAGAAATATTAATCCAAATCCTTTCTAAATCATTAAAAACAAAGGAAATTATGAATATTAACAAAATTTTACTCATCAAGCTTGTTAGGCAAACAAGTATGGGTAATTGTGGTAACAAGCATAGTAAATGGGTGCAAGGATAAGGTAAAAGGAGACCAATTGATAGTGTAAAAAATGTCAATTTAGTGAACCAACATCTACCCCATGCCTGAGGATTGGCATGTCCCCATGCCAAAGGATTAGGAATTGATCAAGTCTATAATGCAAATTTATTGTTTTCCACCTTCTCTTATGCAAATATATCAATTGATAACTCCCAAAAAGTTAAGAAAACTGAAGTGATTTCATATGTTTTTTCGCACAACCCAGATGCATCAATCAAGATGTCAAGAAAATGGTAATGGATCATAATAGTCCTATTTAGAACTCTAAGAAGATCATTTTTTGTCCTCATTTTATTAGAAACTCTTAATATATAAAAATCCTCTCTTATCTGGGGAATGTGAACTAAGTTCTAAACACTGTGTGATTTACTCTTTTTCACCATACTTCTAGTGTTGATTTTCTATCTGATCCATGCATCCTCCTTTACAACTAGAAATTTAGATATAAAAAAGAATATTTGGAAATCATTTTGTCTCTGGAACCTTAAGGAAGATAAATATCCATGGAATTGCACTCAGAATATAGAAAACCCCAAAAACACCAGATGTTCCCAAGACCTTGTTCATGGTAAGAAATAGGAATATGATAAGCATGTTTGAAGTCCATATAATTATAACACATAGATATAGGCACATTCCTCTATTCTTGTTGAAAAAAAAATGTTTGCCACTACACCAAATCCCATATTGAAGGTGCAAAAGAATACCATCAAGCCGACAACTGAGATATAAAATCCCTTCTTGAAGCAATTTATTTACCAAAGAAATTGTAAGCAATGTAATGAATAGTACCAGAGTGGTGGATAGAATGATTTTCCTTCTTCCAGTATGGTCCATAAGAATAATATAATACTTGAGTTTTGATGCCAAATCTAAACAATTTATGGCTTCCAAATCTAGACAATTGTTTTTTCCTGATTCCATACCAAAATTTGGCTTGCCTACCCATGATTCATGATCCTCAATACCATATAATAGAATTCCTTGGCCTTATTTTTTCTATTCTATAACTTCCATTATGCTTTCTATATGCTCTACATATTCCTCTATGGTAGCTTTGGATTACCCCACCTAGTCCTTCCACCAACAAGGAAAACTATTCTACAACACTTTCTTTGTTGACGAGATTTTGCAACACTTTTTTTGCAGAAATAACTATTCCCTTTCTTATAAGACATCATGGAAAATTTAAGGACCCATTAATGATGTTGTCGTTCATATGGAAAAAAAAAATTAGAAAGGCCATACAATAACTAGAAAACGTTCCCTGTGAAAAGGTTTCTAGTTTCCCTCGAATATGTGAAGGAGAATAGTAAGCACAACCAACCACAAAGATAAATTCAATGAGTATGTAATTATTTGTTGTTAAATCCATTCCACAATGACCAATAAAATACATAACTTTCAGTATTTGTCAACTGGAAAGTGACTGGGATTTTATACACAAACACAAAAAAGCATAAGGTTTCTTCGTTGATTACCATGGCAATCGTTGTCATTGGGATTAGAGAGAATGAAGAGAGTGCATCAATTTGAAGCCTTAGAGATTAGACATCTTGACCCCAAAATAAGATGAACGAAGAATTCTAATTTAATGAATAACCTCCCTATGCCTCTAGGGCTTAGGTAGACACTGACATTGCAACTCAAAAATTTGCAACTCTCGATGAATATGGATTAAATTATTTATGTGTTGTTGGGTCTTGGTGTACCTAAAAATATTATTGAATAAGAATTATGGACTATGTTTTTCATTCACTTCCCTTTACATAGGTTTTTCTCGCATAGAAATAATTGATACTTCAAATATGTTATTCTCAATCACATCAAAAAGAAGAGGAACCTCCAATGCATACTCTCTTAGCACATATCTCCCTTCACAAATAGTGCAGAGGAGATCGATATTTTCCACTTAAATACAAGAAATTTTTCCCAAAGGATCAATTGGCTCCAAAAAATCCTTTGTAACACTATAAAATTGAACTATACAATACAATGCCCATTCGTAAGCAGGACATATTTAGAGGTAGCTCTAGCCAACAAGTATTGTTGCATTGATTTATTTAAGATTAAATAATTGATGGAACTAGTTGTTGGCATGTTTTCAGACAAAAGAAGAGTATTTGTTTGTCATTGATGGCAAGCTCAGCCCGACGATGACAAACAAGATAAAGTGGCAAGACCAGCAGCGCAACGATGATCGCCTGGCAAGATCAAAAGCGTAAACAACGTTTCGGAGTTTCGGCCAGGAGTTGGAGGATTCAAGAGTCGAGACTCTTCATCATAGGAGTCCCGAAGTTGTGAAATGTGAAATGATGAAATCTCGAAACAAGCACAACAAAGGCTCGTGAATTTGTGAAATGATCCTGGTCGTTGAAGCCAGAGGACACATGGTGAAAGATTCGCATTTAGCTGACTAAAAGGTCAAAGGAAGGAGTGCTCTAACCTCTCTAACTTGCAATATGTGAAATCATGAAATAATCCTAGCCGTCAGATCGAGGATTGATCTGGACTGTTGATCAGACACGACAAAGGCTAGTGAAGTTTCGAAATCATGATAAGATCTGGACCATTGGGTCTATAGGACATGTGGTGAAAGATCATCATTTTGCTGACCGAAAAGTCAAAGGAACAGGATTCCCTAATCTCTCGAATTCGCGACATGTGAAATCGTGAAATGTCAAAATGCAAAATTACGAAAGGTGCTAACAACGAAACTCCATTTCGGGGATCGACACATCGAGTTTTGAAGTTTCATGGATTGAAACATGGAGAGTCAAGATATCTCATCACAAGAATTGTCAAAATCGTGAAATGCCGAAATGCAAAATTGCGACATGGAGTTTTGGGGATCGCGACATGCAGTTTCGAGGATTGCGACATGGAGTTTTTTATTTTTTTGGATCGCGACATGGAGCATCAAGATATCTCATCACAAGAATTTCCAAAATCATGAAATGATGAAATGTGAAATTGCGACATGGAGTTTCAGGGATCGTGACATGGAGTTTCGGAGTTTTGGGGATCGCGACATGGAGTGTCAAGACTCTTCACCACAGGATTGTCGAAATGTCGAAATGTGAAAGGCATTTTGATTAGGCCCATGGTCATAGCCAGTGGTCATATGGAGTAAGAACAAGACCCATCATTTTTAATCCAACAGTGCTTGTTAATTGGAAATCTGATCAAAGGGATATTGTTGATCTTTACGATTAACTGTTCAATTACGATTCAGTTATCATAACCGAATCATGGTTCTTGGACGGTTGGTGATTCATTTGTTGAAGCGTGGTTGTCCTAGGGATTCGAGGTGTAACTAAAGTTGTTGAAGTGAATAAAATACATACACAGTGACCATGTGTTGTTGGTTGTTCTGACTGAAAAATGAGTTGAACTGTAGAAAGGTAAAACTACAGCATGCGCAGTGTGAAGAAAGCTCAGAGATAAGGAACAGAAGTTGAATAGAAGAGAAAATGTGAAGAGAGAAGAATGTGCACATATCAAAGAGCATGAGAAGGACAAATAAATAACATATAGACAGAGACAGCAAGTCAAGCCAAATATGAACAAAGCAAAAGAATAGTGTAGCAGAGAAGAATTGCAGAACAGTGAAGAAGTGGTAAGAATTGATTTATTTGTGTTTTTGGTTGTTCAATCATTTATTTGTAATAAGGGTGGTAGGGAGGTGTTAGGGAGGATTGTTGTCCTCATAGTTTCAAGTGGTTTCTTGAACACAGGGAGTTGTAGCTTCCATCTGGTTGCAGCCAGAAAAACCAGGGTGGCAGGGTGGTGAGAGGGAGAACATTTGTTCTCTGTTATACAGGTTGGTGCTTTTGTGACTGTAAATTGGTGCTTCCATCCAGTTGGTGCTGGAACACTTAGGGAGTTGTTGTTTCCTTCTAGTGGGTGCTAGATAAACTAGAGAGTTGGTGCTCTCAAACAAGTTGGAGCTTGTAAAACATAGGTAGTAGCCTCACATTGAGTTGGTTCTCAATTATAGATGATGTACAGAACTTAAAAGACTGCCTATCATTTTGAATAAGAAGAGGTTTTCTCCCTTTATGGGTTTCCTCGTGAAAATCTGTCTCTGTGTATATCTTATGTGTGACTGATGGTCATTATTTATGTTGTCCATATGTCGTATATTATTGATGATCACTTGAAGAAATAGTAAGAATGTTTGAATAGACTTAAAATTGTTTAAGCACAATAACAACTAATTCACCCCCCCCTCTCAGTTGTCTTAGTAATTTCAACAATTGGTATCAGAGTGGGATCCTTTTATTTAAAGGTAGATCTGTAAGCTTAAACATGACAAGTCATGAAGGGACTTCAGCCAGTAAGCCTTCTCTATTTGATGGAACAATTTTTTTATTTTGGAAGGTTAGAATGAGAACATACCTAATGGCCTTAGGTGATGATGTTTGGGATGTAGCAGAGATTGGATACATAAAGCCTGTTGTGCTAGCTTCCAAGGATGATAAGTTAGAATTTATCTTTAATGCTAAGGGAATGAATGTTATCTTGAATGGACTTGCAGAAGCCGAGTTTGTAAAGGTGATGCATCTTCAAACTACCAAAGAAATGTGGGATAAACTTATTAGCATCTATGAAGGAAATGAAAAAGTAAAAGATGCCAAACTTCAAACATTTAGGTTGAAGTTTGAACAACTAAAGATGAATGAAGATGAAACAGTTATCAAGTATTTTTTAAGAGTTGAAGAACTTGTGAATGTCATGAAGGTTCTTGGTGAGAAGTTTGAAGAATCAATTTTAGTTCAGAAGATTTTAAGATCTTTGCTTGATAAATTTAATCCAAAAGTCTCTGCAATAGAAGAACTAAATGATCTTAAAAATCTCTCCATTGATCAACTCCTAGGAACTTTAACTGCATATGAAATAAGAATCAACAAAGATAAATCCATTACTACAGAAGCATCTTTTAAAGCAGACAAGAATACTGATTCAGATTTAGATGATATTGAGGAAAAATTTGTGAGAAGGTTAAAGAAACGATCAATAAAATATCAAGGCAAGATTCCCTTCAAATTTTTTAACTGTGGTAATATAGGTCATTTTGCATCTAAGTGTCCCCATCAGAAAAAGGACCAAAACTCTGATGATGAAAAGAAGTACAAATTCAAGAAATATAGTAAGAAGAAAAGTTTGTGTGCAAATAATGATAATTCCTCGGAAGACATAGATAGTGATTCATCATGTGAAGACAAAGTGAATGATTTTATGCTTATGGATATGGGAGATCTTGATGATGAACACATAGGAGGTGAAATGGATGATGAAGAAGCTGTGGTGGATATGGAAGGTGAATTAATCAGTGCTTTGGAAGAAATTGACAGACTTAGATGTAAGAAGAGAAAACAAAAATAGTTGTTGAAGAAGTTTAAAATGAATGGTGAAAAATCTGATGAAAACTTTTCTCTACTAAAAGTGGAGTTAGAAGAGGTAAAGAAAATAGAAGACATACTGAAACAATAGCTGTCAGAGAAGAAAGTGAGGTGTGAAGCCTTAGAAGAAGAGACAGTAAAAACCATAAAAGAAATGGAGAAGTTTAAGGGATTGTATCACCAAAATCTGCCAAGTATTAAAGCCTCAAAAGGATTAACATCCATTCTAAATCAGTAAAGAAACCCAAAGTTGAAAGTTGGATTGGGGTATGAAGAAGGATCAAGTAGTGATCATCCAAGTAATACAGAACCTATCAAGTTTTTCAAATCCTCAAACATTGACAATAGTCACTCTGCAAAAACAAAGAAAGAAAATCAGCCACCAAGAAGGAATGAAAGAAAAAGCACCATAACCAAATATGTAGATCAGAGAGATTATCAGCATGAAAGAAATCGACCTCCTCAAAGAAGAAAAACTTTTTCAAGGTACAAAGGTTTTTTCTATGGTTATTGTTTTTTTTTCTCTAATTTTGGTCACAAAGCTATAAATTGTTCTTTAAGATTTAGATATGAACAATCAAGATATTCAACGAATAACCATCTTCCACAACAAAGATCAAGACAACCAAGCAACATACAACCTCAGACTATAAATCATGCGATGGCTGGGAAAAGGACACAGGTTAAACATAACAATAGTTATGAGCATAACAATCGCTATGATCTTCTATTTAGTGAACCAGTGTAGATTGTCGATTAAGGAATTACAAGCCATATTTGATCCCCACTGCTGAAAATGTCAAGGTTTAGAAGAAGAAAGAAGATGACAAGTGTGGACTAGTGTTATCAGCCCAAAGACAAAAGAATCTCTGGTATATTAATAGTGGATGTTCCAAACATATGACTGGAGACAAAAGTAAGTTTCTAACTCTAAGTGAAAGAAAATCAGGGAATGTAACTTTTGGAAATGATGCACCAGGAAAAATAAAAGGTAAAGGAATGGTAAGTTTGAGTAATGGMAAAGGGAAAGCTCAAGATGTGTTGTTTGTAGAAGGTCTGAAACATAATCTTCTTAGTTTCAGTCAAGTCTGTGACCGAGGATGTGAAGTCATTTTTACCTCTAAAGACTGTAGAATAAAATCTGTGAATTCAAGACAGCCAGTTGCAAAAGGGATAAGAACAGAAAACAATG
>ML785897.1:194722-204849 GCA_009831015.1 Picea engelmannii | reverse complement strand
TATGAACTATGGTTTGGAAGACCTGCTTCAATCAAGCATTTTAAAGTCTTTAGGAGTAAATGTTATATCAAGAACAATGATGAAAATATTGGCAAATATGATGACAGGGTTGATGAAGGTATCTTCTTGGGTTATGCTACAAACAGTAAAGGGTACATATGTTACAATAAGAGACTACATAAACTAGTTGATTGTATAGACATAAAAGTTGATGAAGAAATCCTGGTCAAAAATGTAAGTAGTGTTGAACCAAGCACAAAAGATATAGTTGAAGATGAAGATGAACATGTCCAAGGATCAGAAAGGGAAGAATCTGAATCAAATGAAGATACGAATACTCAGGATGACACAAATYAGCAGAAAGAAGAAAAATCACCTCTCAGAATTGTTAGAAAGAATCATCCTGAAAATCAGATAATTKGAGATATAAATAAAGGAGTTCAGACAAGAAGGAAATTGATTAAAGACTCAGAACAATCTCATGTTGTTTTTTTATCTATGACTGAACCTAAAAATTTTGATGAAGCCAGCCAACATGATGATTGGATTAGAGAAATGAATGAAGAGCTTGATCAGATTAAGAAGAACAATACTTGGGAGCTTGTCCCTAGACCTGAAGATAAGAATGTAATAGGTTCCAAATGGGTGTTCAAAAATAAAATGAATGAAAAAGGACAAATTTTTAAAAATAAATCCAGATTGGTCTGTAAAGGGTATGCACAAGTTGAAGTTAGGACTTTGATGAAACTTTTGCTCCAGTGGAAAGATTGGAGGCCATAAGAATGTTCCTTGCATATTCATGCCATAAGAACTTTAAAATGTATCAGATGGATGTTAAGTCATCTTTTCTTAATGGAAATCTAGAGGAAGAAGTATATATGGAGCAACCTGAAGGATTCTCATTGAAAGATAATCCTAATTATGTTTGCAAGATGAAGAAGGCCTTATATGGACTGAAACAAGCACCACGAGCTTGGTGTTATAGACTGGACAATTTTTTACAAGACAAAGGGTTCAAGAAAGGTATTGTTGACATCAATCTCTACATTAAGTCTGAAGGTGATAATTTACTAGTTGTTTTGGTTTATGTAGATGATATTATTTTTGGTTGTACTAATGAATCATTTGTCCAGTGGTTTTCTAACTCTATGAAAAAAGATTTTGAGATGTCCTTGATAGGAGAACTGCCATATTTTCTTAGCTTACAAGTAAAACAGAGTTCTACAAGAATTGTTATATCTCAAGAAAAATATTTGAAAGAGATGTTGAAGAAATTTCAGATGGAGGATTCCTCTCCTGTTAGTACACCTATGGTGGTTGGTTACAAGCTCAGTAAATATGATATTTCATTGGATGTTGATCAAAGGACATATATCTCTATGATAGGAAGTCTTTTGTACATCACAGCATCTCGTCCTGATATAATGCAAGTTGTTGGAATGGTAGGTCATTATCAGTCTGCTCCTAAATGAAGTCATTTGGTAGTTGTCACAAGGATATTCAAATACTTTAAGGGAACAATGACTTATGGTTTGTGGTATCCCATAAATCATAATTTTCAGTTAACTACTTATTCAAATGCAGATTGGGCAAACTGTGTTGATGAGAGAAAAAGCACCAGTGGAGGAGCATTCTTCTTGGGTGACTCATTAGTAGCATGGATTAGTAAAAAGCAAGGATCTATTTCCTTATCAACTACAAAAGCAGAGTACATTGTTGTTGCTACTTGTTGCACTCAGATTTTATGGATGATACAAACTCTTGCAAATTTGAAGGTAACTTACACTGATCCCATTCCACTTCACTGTGATAACACCAATGCCATCAGTCTCTCTAAGAATCCTGTATTTCATTCAAAATCTAATCACATACTAATAAAATACCATTTTCTCAGAGAATAAGTTACAAACAAGATTTTTCATGTGAATTATATTCCTTCCACCGAAGAGATAGTTGATATCTTTACTAAGCTGTTAGCAGTGACCCCATTTGGATATCTTCGTCAAAAGTTGGGGGTTATAACTTCTTTCGTCTAATCTGTTCACCTAGTCAGGGGGAGTACTTATTGAATAATTGTTGTATTTCTAAGCTGCTCATAGTTGATAGAGGGAGTATGTAATGCAACAACTCAGGGGGAGCGTGTCTCTTCTTTGACATTGATGTCAAAGGGGGAGAAAGTGTGGTAATTTCAAGATTTCTACAGTGGTATAGTTGGATGTTCTTCAAGGGGTTGCCATCAATGCCAAAGGGGGAGATTGTTGGCATGTTTTCAGACATAGGAAGAGTATTTTTTTGTCATTGATGGCAAGCTCAGCCCAACGATGACGAACAAGAGAAAGTGGCAAGACCAACAGCACAACGACGATCGTCTGGCATGTTCAAAAGCGTAAATGATGTTTCGGAGTTTCGGATAGCGGGAGTTGGAGGAGTCAAGAGTCGAGACTCTTCATCACAGGAGTCCCAAAGTTGCAAAATGTGAAATGCCGAAATCCCAAAACAGGAACAACGAAGGCTCATGAATTTGTGAAATGATCCTGGTTGTTGAAGCCAGAGGACACATGGAGAAAGATTGGCATTTCTCTAACTAAAAGGTCAAAGGAAGGAGTGCTCTAACCTCTCTAACTCGCGGTATGCGAAATCTTGAAATAATCCTATCTGTTGGATCGAGGATTGATCTAGACCATTGATCAGACACGATGAAGGCCCGTGAAGTTTCAAAATCATGATAAGATCTGGATCATTGGTTCCATAGGACACGTGGTGAAAGATTGTCATTTCGCTGACTGGAAAGTCAAAAGAACGGGGTTCCCTAATCTCTCGAATTCACGACATGCGAAATCGCGAAATGATGAAATGTGAAATTACAAAGGGTGCTAACAACTAAACTCTATTTCAGGGATCGACACATGGAGTTTCATAGTTTCAGGGATCGTGACATGGAGCATCAATATATATCATCACAAGAATTGTCGAACTCGCGAAATGCTGAAATGTGAAATTGTGACATGGAGTTTTGGGGATCACGACATGGAGTTTCGGGGATCGTGACATGGAGTTTTGAAGTTTTTGGGATCGCGACATGGAGCGTCAAGATATCTCATCACAAGAATTTCCGAAATCGTGAAATGACAAAATTTGAAATTGAGACATGGAGTTTCGAGGATCGCGACATGGAGTTTCAGAGTTTCGGGGATCATGACATGGAGCGTCAAGACTCTTCACCACAGGATTGTCAAAATGCCGAAATGTGAAAGGAATTTTGATGAGGCCCGTGGTCACAGCCATTGGGCATATGGAGTAAGCACGAGACCCATAATTTTTAATCCAATGGTGCTTGTTAATTGGAAATCTTTTCAAAGGGCTACTGTTGATCTTTACGATTAACTGTTGAGTTACGATTCAGTTAGCAGAACCGAATCATGGTTCTTGGATGGTTGGTGATTCAATTGTTGAAGCATGGTTGTCCTAAGGATTTGAGGTGTAACTAAAGTTGTTGAAGTCCATAAAAGACATACGCAGTGACCGTGTGTTGTTGGTTATTCTGACTGAAAAATGAGTTGAACTATAGAAAGGTAAAACTACAACATGCGTAGTGTGAAGAAAGCTCAGAGATAAGGAACGGAAGAGAAAGGGTGAAGAGAGAAGAATGTGCACATATCAAAGAGCATGAGAAGGACAAAGAAGGAATAGATAGACAGAGATCACAAGTCAAGCCAAATATGAATAGAGAAGAAGAATAGTGTAGCAGAGAAGAATTGCAGAACAATGAAGAAGTGGTAAGAATTGATTCATATGTGTTGTTGGTTATTAAATCATTTATTTGTAATAAAGGTGGTAGGGAGGTGCTAGGGAGGATTGTTGTACTCAGAGGTTCAAGTGGGTGCTTGATCATAGGGAGTTGTAGCTTCCATCTGGTTGCAGCCAGAAAAACTAGGGTGGCAGGGTGGTGCAAGGGAGAACAGTTGTTATCTGTTATACAGGTTAGTGCCTGTGTGACTGGAAGTTGGTGCTTCCATCCAATTGGTGCTGGAACACTTAGGGAGTTTTTGCTTCCTTCTAGTGGGTTCTAGAGAAACCATAGAGTTGGTGCTCTCAAATAAGTTGGAACTTGTAAAACATAGGTAGTAGCCTCACATTGAGTTGGTGCTCAATTATAGATTATGTACAGAACTTAAAAGACTGCCTATCATTTCGAAGAAGAAGAGGTTTTCTCCTATATGGGTTTCCTCGTGAAAATTTGTCTCTGTGTATATCTTATGTGTGACTGATGGTCATTATTTATGTTGTCCATATGTTGTATAATATTTCTAATCACTTGAAGAAAGATTAAGAATGTTTTAATAGACTTAAAATTGTTTAAGAACAATAACAACTTATTCACCCCCCCCCCTCTCAGTTGTCTTAGTAATTTCAACACTAGTTGCCACCTTCATTGTTAAATCACTAAGTAGCCAACTTGAGAGAAATATTGAGATTAAGAGAAAATAAGAAAGCACAATATCTTGTATTGGAGAAGTTTCTCAATCTTGTTCATTTTCACTTCTTATATACGAAAGTAAGATATTTTGTGCCATAATTGTTTAGCATGAAATTCTTCAGGTTCTAATAATTTAAATAGTAACCCATTAAGCATGTTGGCACCTAGACCAGATTCCATAAATACCATATCACCATAACTGCACAAAGTTATCCATCATTTTCTTGATTCCCTACACATCATCCACCAAGGGTGAACTTTCCATCTAAATCACCCCTCAAAGAAAAGTCCCTTATTTATTTTATACATAACTGGGTCATCTTTGAAAAATATGTTGTTGGCCCTCAACCAAGTTTTGAGGAAACCTTGGTCAGGTTTGACCACTTTTTGGACTTCGACAGCCTGGTCAAAGATGGAGCACCCAGGCAAAGTTGAGATCATGGATCTCACTTATTTTGCGGGCTATGTGGACCCAACAAGGGGTTCCTTAGGGTTTTTGTAATGGGTTATGGGATGTCGGCCCATGGGTGTACCCATGATTAGGCCTTATTGTAAAAGTATAAATAAGTAAGAATGTAATGTAGAAAAGGGGATTGAGATCAAAGTCTAAGTGGCTAAGTGCAAGAGGTTCTGAGTTTCTTTGTGCAAAAGAATGTGTATGTAAGGCTCTGTGCTCGATAAAGGAGTTGGCTCTCTGCCTTGACCTAATTTTTGGAAAGGAGGATCTGGTGCTTAGTGCGCAGATATCCTGTCCTCTTCCAATCTTGGCTCTGTGGCTTAGTGCACAGGAGAGGATGAATGTAAGAGATTAAAGAATAATAAAGAAGATGAAGCAGTTGGTGGACATAGCCCCACACTGGGGTGAACCACGTATATCTCATGTATTTGATGTGATTTGTGCTTTGTTGGTTATGTTATGAATCTTCTCAGTTCCTTGAATGTTATATATGATAGATAGATCTGTTGTTTCTTAGTGCTTTACATGTGAATGAATGTTAGATCTAAATTAATTCTATGTGCTAAGTGGTAGAAATTATTAATCTTTTTTGATACTGAACTGATCTCTATTAGGGTATGCACTTTGATGTTATAAAATCTAACGAACTAATTTATATCATCTTGTAAGTGTTATTAGAATACTCTGTGAAGTGTTTCTATCAAAGATATCTGTCCCAGGTCAGTTACAAACACCTACGTCCTGTAACCCCCCCTACTTCTACCTCAGGTGAGAATTCGCCTGCTTCGCGGGTGTTTCCGAAAGGGTCAGTAGTTAGGGTTTTTTTGGTGCATTCTTGAAGCATTGAACCCTAGGTCTGCCCCTGTGCCAACAAATGGTTCCGTTGTTGGGACCTGAAACTGTGATTGTTGAGAAATGAAGTAAAGAAAAGAGAATCTTTATGCGTAGATCTGTTGTTGTAGTGCGCATTATTCTACCTGAATTGAGAAGTTATGTGCTAAGAAAGAAACCTAATCTAAAGAAAAGAGATAAAGCTTTGTGCTTTGATAAGAGTAAGATAAGTGGAAAAAAAATTGAAAGCATGAATTTAAGTATGTTTAATAGATTTTTTCCTAGTCTGAAGGCTAGGTCACAGTTGGAAGAAATAATTGATCTAAGTAGCGCTAATAGAAATGAAGAAAGATATGTTATTCCTATGCATAGAAAGAATTTTTTGACTAATAAGTGGATGTAGGAACCTATAAAGAATTTTTGTAGATTGCAGGTTCAGCACTGTGATCCTATTACACAATACAAAAGAGGTTGGGGAACATATAAGAGAAAAAGAGGATTAACTTTGTGTTATAACTGCAGAAGACCGAGGCATATTGCTAAGGAATTCCCTGGTACAGGTCCTATTTGTCTTTGTTGTAAAATTGTTGGTCATGAGGTTGAGGATTGTCTGAGGATGATTGCTAAAGTTGAATGGATGAACATGAGACAAGAAAACTATGAAGGAAGTCCAGAGAATAAGACCATGTTAGAGAATCATAAAGAGAAAGAATCAAAGAAATATGAGACTACGCTATCACAATTAAAAGAAATAATGAATAATCATAAAGATGTCAGTTTACTAGAGATATTGAAAGTAAAACAGCGCATAAGTGAAAGAATAGGAGACTTCGACATAGACTATGTCTTGGATGAAGAAACACAAGTGAATATTATCACAGAAGACACTTGAGAAAGCCTACTATGGTACCTTCACTGGGAAGGATAGGCTTGTTTAAGGGAAAGATGATAACCCTATGTGGAAGAGTTACTAATGTACCTTTTATTATCCATAGAACATAGACTGAAGAGGAATTTGAAGTCATTAAGTTTGTTGAGAACAACGCCCCTTTCCCACTTTTACTAGGTAAGACTTGGATTGAGGAAGATCATATCAGGAGGAAAGAAGAGGAAGAAGCTACATAAAAGAAAAAGCAAGAACTAAAGGATTTCATAGCTATAAAAATAGATCGACTGATAGAAGAACGAGAAGATAAGTCGAAGCAATAGAAGGCAAGAGAATTAGAAATCGAGGTTGAAAGAACGCAAGAAGGTTTGAAGGACCTATCTATG
The DNA here is from genome assembly GCA_009831015.1 of Picea engelmannii. NCBI lineage: Eukaryota > Viridiplantae > Streptophyta > Pinopsida > Pinales > Pinaceae > Picea > Picea engelmannii. The sequence goes on along the minus strand of ML785897.1, from coordinate 197,812 downwards.
CAAGAAAGTAGAATACCCACCTTGGAATTAATAAGAGTAACTTTGAACTCTTTGAGATCACATCAGCAGTGCGAAGCCACTACAGTAGGAGAAGATAAGAATAAGAATGGAAAGAGGAATCCAGAAACAGTTAGAGAGACTCAGATTACAGGAAAGAAGGGAAGGAAGCTCAGTAAGAAGAAATCCAAGTTGGAAAAGCTAAAGGAATTTATAGAGAACAAATGGAAGACTTCATAGGAGGCAGGCTCATAGGATTTGAACCTCATCAGAATAGCGGAACTGCATAGAATGGAACCACCCTGGAAAATAGAAACTGCTTGAAGGAGCCACCTTCCTGAAGATCGAACCATCAGATTCATTAGCCGCTAGGTTCTCCACCTTGTGGTACACCAACAACATGTCAAAGCAATGGCAGTCCAACATTGTGTTCCATGCCTATTATCAGCAACTGAAGGTTTCCATTGAAGCATTTCCACGCATGACACCACGCACCCTGCACCGGTACATACCACTAGCAAAGTTCCACATAGATTCCCACTTTATCTAAATCACTACGCACATAGATGAGAGCAAGGAAGAGTTACAATCATATTACAAATTGGCAGATGAGGACATGGGGAAAATCACCAAGGAATGGCTAGAGGAGTTTGTTGTATCGGTCGATGATGCAAAACTCTCTGAAACTAACACTATAGGAAGCCCCTTGGTCACCCAGTTCGAGCATGTCAGACAATCCAGTGGGACGAATAAGAAGAAAGAGGAAGTTTAGAATATAGAGACTGATGAGGAGGGTAGCACCTATGAATAAAATGGATATGGCTCGCTAGAAGGAGGAGATGAAGCAAATGAACAAGGAGGATGGGATGAAGGATAAAAGCAAGGAGAAGGCGAAGCTACACCACCGAAAGATCCCTCTACTGAAACAGTAACACTGTAGAAGAGGAAGGTGTCTCTTCCTAAACCTTCAACAATAAATAATATGCATGTCAGTAAGCCCCAATTAGAAGCAACGCTCACATAAGATGACATCAGTTTGGTCCATGGAGCCATGGAGGATGCTTCTAAAGATATCTTGCAGAAATATGGAGCGAAGAAGGAGGAGATGTATGGAAGGGTCGAGAAGGAACTAAAGGAAATACATCAAGCTATCCAATTGATCCGTGCAGTACCTATTGCACCCTCCTCATCACAGAATACAGAACTGGGGGATGAGCTGGCCCAATTGAGAAGACTTGAATATGCAACCAAGGCTCGACTTCAGAAAATCTAGGAAGAAAAGGAGAAGGCTACAGAAGCCCTGAAACAAGAGAAGAATGAAGCCTTAGAACAATTATGTGTAGCACAGTACTGTGTAATCGCCTATGAAAATGAGAAAGAAGAGTTTTGGGTGATGCTCCAGGAGGACAAAGTGAAGATACAGAGAGAAAGGGACCATTTGATCATAGAGCAGACTATGGTCAAAGAAGCAATGAATAAATCATGTCTCTCTATGCCAAGCTTGGCACAGGAGGAACACGAGTGGGTTGAAATTCAAGTGGTGAAGCTCACTGAGACCATCCAATAGCTTCAAGCGAGGATAACAGATTTGGAGATCCAATCAGTTCCAACCACCCCGCAGGAGGTGCGTGATCAGAGGGAGGAAGCCACTAAGAACATAGTAGTAAGAATAAGGGCCCTCGCTTTAGAGTGCAAACAATTGAGCGATAGAAGTGCACATACATATGAATGCCTCGGAGAAGACCCAGAGCTAAGGAAACTAGAAGCACAGTTATAGGAGGTACATCAGTAGGCCTTCTCCATGCATGCATAGATGAAGTTGCTCACAACAGTTGAATGAATGAAGTGATCAAAATCTGGACCAGGGGTCAAATTTTAGCTCAAAAATCAATGTTCTAGGAATTGCCTCAAAACGAATGAGAGCGTAGTCCTCATCGTCACGAATCCAACGCAATTTGTTTCATCTCAAACAGACGTCGGGAGCGAGAGGTATCGCGATCTGTTCGTCAAGTCAAACAGGCAAAAAAATGGGACACTGACTGTATAGTTCGTATAGTCCGTACGGATTCTGACGTGGCATGTCCATACAGGTGACATGGTGTGAAGTACGCTGACAAGGCATCTGGTGATGTGGTAGTCATTTATTGGTTAACGTGGTCGAATCAGAAGGTGACACGTGGCATGATATTGGTCAATGGTAAGTGCCACGTGGCCCAGTCATGGGCTGCCACGTGGCACCCCTTTATTGGCTTATGGTTTGTTGTTCAAAATTTTATAGTCCACCGGATTCGAACCGTGGACCTCTCCCTTTACCAAATCCTTCACCAATTCCACTTTGCCAACGCGCCATGCTTTGTGTCTTGGTATATGAACAGGTTTAAATATATTTAAATTAACATATTGTAATGTGTGGCGGGGGTTCGGGCCAGAGCTTAGCCCCGACCCGAGGTTTTATTGTGTCACACATATGACCATGCCTTTAAAGTCGCGTTGGGGTATTTCACATATGGTTTTAAATGTATGACCCGTGGTCATATCGTTTGTTATATGACTGTATATATATGTATCGCGCGGGAATAAACCATAACCCAAAACCCCGGTCGTATGGAATATATATAATATGACCATGCCCTATGTGGATTGGTGTGCACGGGGTTTTTTAACATATATATATAAGCCCGTGGTTATATTGTAGTGCCATATGACCCTGTCTCTTTGCGCGCGGGGTTTTGATTTTCCAGTGTTAGCCCCCTTTTGTTTATGCGCGTGGTCACATGGACTGCATATGCTCGTGGTCTTGGTGGTTAGGGGCTGGCGTGCCCTTAACTATTCAACGGTTTGCACCATTGGTATGGTTGTGCTCGGTGCTGGGTTTTCACACTATTTATTGCGTGTGTGCCAGGTTCATTCAACAAGGGTGCGTTTTGTAGAACCAGTGACAACAAGCTTGAAGGAGGAAAATGGAGGAGGCCTAACTTCTTCATTTTTTGGCCGATTGAGGTGTTGTAAAATCTCAGCTAGGGGTTTCTGGACATCCTGGATCCATTGGAACTATTATCAAGGCCATTTGAAGACTTCTTCTGCAGGATTTTA
>ML785897.1:161755-178494 GCA_009831015.1 Picea engelmannii | reverse complement strand
GTACGTACCCACCAGTTCTGTAAAGGACATTTTGGTTCAGTCTGACAGTGATGGGAAAAGGGGACGGTGGCTTGCTAAAATTCAAGAATTTGACCTAGAGATAAAACCAATGAGACTAGTAAAGGGACAAGGTTTGGCTAAGCTCTTAGCCGAATCCAATTTCAGAGCCCTCAAGATAAATGGTCTACAGGGATGTGAAGAGTGCATGGACATGAACGAGCTCAATGAACAAATAATTGCCATCAGAATCGAAGAGAAGTTTGCCTCATTAGATTGGTATAAAGACATAGTGTCCTACCTGCTGACCTTGAAATGCCCGAGTGACTTATCCCCATCTAAATCTAGGACGCTAAAGCTGCATGCGCTGAAGTATTGTATATCTGAAAGCCAATTGTATTGGAAAGACCCACTAGGCTTCTTATTGGTTTGTTTAGTTGAATCAGAAATAGAGAAGGTCATAAATGAATTTCACGAAGGAGTGTGCGGAGGACATCACACCTGGAGGGCAATGGCTTATAATATCCTGAGGGAAGGATATTATTGGCCCAAACTATTCCCAGATGTCAATGCCAAAGTCAAAACCTGTAACCCTTGCCAATTGTTCGTGGGCAAGCACAAACTCCCAGCGCTACTGTTGGTGTCGATCAAAACAGAAGCCCCTTTTAAACAATGGGGACTAGATTTTATAGGCAAAATTAACCCTCATTCTAGCACTCAACATAAATGGATCCTGACTGCTACATATTACATCACCAAATGGGTGTAGGATATTCCAACTAGAAAGGCAACGGATTCGGTGGTAATGGATTTCCTAGAAGAGAACATTTTTTCTAGATTCAGCTGCCCATGAAAGATAGTCACAGATAACGCCCAGGCATTTAAATCTATGGCTATGGTCATCTTTTGCCAAAAGTACAATATCGTGCTTGGTCATTCGACGACGAATTACCCCCAAGGAAATGGGCTAGCCAAGTCTTCAAACAAGAGTCTAATCGCTATAATCATGAAAGTGTTGAGCGAAAACAAAAAATCTTGGCATGTGCATTTAAAATATGCTTTGTGGGTGAATCGAATAGGTACAAAAAAATCTATCGGCACTTCTCCTTTCCAAATGGTATACGAGACCAAAGCAGTATTACCTATAAATCTAGTGCTTCCCGTAATGAAACTTTGGCAAGATTAGAAAGAAGAAACAAATCATGTCACAAGAAGAATAAACTAGCTAATTGAAGTTCAACAACACAGAGTTGAAGTGGACGAAAGGCTGCAGAAATACCAGGACAGCACGAAAGCGTTATTCGATCGTAAGGCCAAGGATAGAGAATTTCTCCCCGGCGATTTGGTTTTGAAATGGGATGCTAGGAAGGAAGACTCGGTAAAACATGGTAAATTTGATCATATCTGGTACGGACTGTTCAAAGTCACATCCCCTGAAGGGAAAAATTTGTTTCTATTAGAGAATTTGGACGGTAAAACCCTCAACACCCCTGTCAACGGGCATTATTTGAAACACTATATGCAATAAATGGTTTCCAAAATTTCCACTGTATATATCGGTTTGTGTTTTTTTTTATTTCACAATTTTTCTTTGGTAAGTCTAATTTCATCACAAATAAAATAAGTCAGTGTTTTTCTAGAAGTAGGGTTACAAAATATTCAATGAATTCAATTCCTTTATAGCCTTGATGCTCTTCATTTTGTTCCCTTGCAGGATCCCGGCTTGCAGCCCAAATGAGAGAAAGGAATAAACAGACGGTCATATATTGGAGAATCAATTAGCCAAAAATAGGTGATGGAAAAAATTTTCCGTTATTTTAGAAGAGAAAGAAATGGTAAGGCAAAGGTACGAGTTCCGAAGATGTCTTTTTTTCAAACAAGTATCGCTAAAGTGCCATGACGCTCTCATAAGTATGTTGTTTTCGCCTGTTAGGTCATTAAAAGAATGACTTCTTACTCTGGGTCCTAAAAGTTTCACCCAGATAAAGATAAGAGGTAATTAAAATAAGCAGAGGGAGTAAAGAGTCTCCGAGAAAGGGTTCCAAGAGTCGGGTTTAATCCATGACCTCTATTTTTCGAAATCCAGGCCTTTCTCCGTTGCCCTTTTTCAGTCCCCAGATTTACCTTCTTAAAAACTAGACACCTTTATGTGTTTACAGGGGAAGAAGAGGTGACATTTTAGCTTTGGAAGCTGGAAAATAGACCTTGGAAAGTAAGTCGGTCCTCATAAAATCCTCATTCTCCTACTAAACAAAGTTATGCGTAGGTTGATCCTGACTCTTCTAGGTTTTTTAACAGTCTTCGAAGGATTGGGGCTTGCTCAAAGGAAGGCCCCCGGAAGTAATTTTTCCCATTTTCCCTGTGGGATAAGGTGTTTTGAAAGTTAAGAGAAGGTTGGTCTCGAGTAATCAAAGCATGTTGACAGTCCTCCATTGCAAATATTACACAGATATCATCCCTGGTATGCCTTAAACAAACTGATTTCCCCCACTTCGTGTTTTAAAAAGTAAAATATAAGACATATGTTGAAAGGAAATTCATATTTGATTGCCACCATCTAGTCCAAGAAGACGATGAAAGGAAATTCATAAATTATTTCCCTCATCTCATCATTTAAATGCATAATTATGATTCGAAGTGGTGAAAGGAAATTCAGTAAAAAGGGCCAGATAACTTCACTGGGGTACTAAACAGGCTCATTGGCAGTGAAGCAATATATAATATATATGTATGGTTGTCATACGTAATTTTCACTCTACTCTGGTAACTAGCCTTTTCCAAAATGAATCTACATCCCAAGTTCAGACAGGAACCCCCCCCGATTAAAAGCATAAAATTTACTTCGTTTGATGCAAGCCAAAATCCACAGGATTTGTTGATTTTCCTAGGACTATTTCGATTATCTTAAAGCAGACCTGAATTCAGTATCGAGAAGGAGAAAGTCATCGAAAGGGCTGACAACTGAGTTTAGAACGCAATTGAATGTTGAAAATATTTTTAGAGGTAAAGACGAAATCTCTTTTTCCCTCTATATCCCCTTCCTAAAACAAGTTTCCCGGAAAGAAACCAATGACTCCATTTACCCAATATAGGCACGTGGTCTACTGTTCTACCCATCTCGTAGGAAGATGGTATCCCTAGTTGGAGCCTATGTTGGAGCCACCTTTTACAAGTGGTTGAAATATAATTTTTGCAATCAAAAGTTTACCCCAACATGCGAAGTGGCGATAGTCGTTATAGTCCTAAGTCATCATCGCCTAACCATTAAGAAAGTATATCACTTTTATTACCTCGTGCTACCGCGCTTCGGGAGTTACAAGTCGCTAGGTTTCCAAACTCCGATATGTGAAGTCGCGAAACAGTTTCAAAAGTTCACCCAGGTTAGTGTCAGGGGTAAGTCACTTTAAACCCTAGTTAAGCACTGTCAAGGTTTCGCGACTCGACAATATCTCTCCCAAAAAACTCTACCTTCGTAGCCCTGAGATGTGAAATCGCGATTTTTATTAACTAAGCATGGGTTAGTTAAGAACTTAAGTCAGATCACGATTTTTTAACTAGATCGCACCATCGCGATTTCGGGTATTTTGGACTCCAATACTAGGAATGAAATTATCCGAGATAGTGAACACCGAAAAGAGGTTTCGAGGGTTGAAATTAAAAATTTAAGGGAATTAACTAAATTAATTAATGCCTTAAAGGACCTTTAACGTACGCAACCTACAGATGATATTTTTGAATGTTTCCTCTTTTTCTTTATTATCACAAATCTTTTAAGCATTTATGGCATTGATTTGAATGTTGATGAGTTAATGGAAAATAAGATCTCGTTTCACACCTAAATCTTTCCATTAAATGATTTGACCATTCTGTCAGCAAGGAATCACACAAAGTCGAAAGGTTAAAGCGAGGGAGTTTCTTTTATTTGTACAATATTATTTCTATTTTGCACGCAGAGTTGTTTTTTCATCAGGATAACTTCTTTCTGTGTTTACAATTCTTACTACAAGAGATCTGAACACAGAGTTTTCTATCATGGCTCCACAAAAGGCATCCAAGGAAGCTACCGAGAGTTTAGGGCAAGGCTCATATGTTGTTTCAGATACTTCACCCCGAAGTATTAAGACTGTCAAAACTTGGACATACATCTCTGACATTCTTCAATCCAAATCGGTGAATTGTTCAGATGATTCTAGCGATAACAAGAAGGATGATTTGGCCACCAAATACAAAATCGTCATTCAAGCAAAGATGCACAAAATATCGGCAAGGCCAAGACTCCTTCCCTATAATGATATGATCAGATGGGTGCTAGACCATGTGGATATTCTGACCAGTACTATCATCAACGAACAGAAGGTGACAGTTGGGAATTTTAGACCGAAACATTTGCAAGCAATGTATCAGCTGTCACCCACACCAAACTTCGCATACAATGTCGAGTTTCTATAAGATTTCAAGGAGAAGGAATGTGAGCAATATGGAAGAACCTTTCCTGAGCTAATCAAGGATTGGGTTTTTCACCCTGCAAAATTCAGGGAAGATTCTAATGGTATTTATTCAATCTCCTCTTTAAAGCCACCATTCAAGTATATAGCAATGATGGCCTATAGGTTGTATGGAAGGGAGGAAACGACACATTTTCTCCTCCCGTGGGTGCCTCTGATTTATACATTCATTGAAGGTTGTTCATTCGACTGGGCCAAACTGTTGTCAGTCAATCTAACCTGTTAAGTTACCGAATATCAAGTGCAAAAGGCAAGTGGGAAAGCAACTTCGTTTTTCATGTCTGCCTACATCATGGACGCTATTTGTTTCATGATGCCTTTCCCTCTAATGAGCTAGAGCTAGACTCCATTTAATGCTAAGCCTATTCATGTCTATCATTCAAAACTTTGGGAGGATAAGGCCACATAATTCATATATGAGATTTTAAATTGGGTAATGGTATTGATGCATGTCTCCATCTTCGATAACCCACCGCCTAGGATTTCAAATGGCATCGCCACCAACTTGAGTAGTGTGGTTGACTGGTATGTAGAAGCGTAATTTTCATACATCAGGGTTTTCGATGCCTCTATTCCCCCATATGCTCTACCACTATTTTCACCAGATAAGATGGTATGCTACAAAATCGCCAAGCAAACCGTGCTCGATGGCATAAGAAAAGAACTTAAAGGTTTTTCGAAGAAGGTATGGCTACCCTTCCCCATTCATTTTAATACATATTCTTTATTAGATTTCAGACACGCCAAAGTCGAGGCTACAGCCTTGGAGAAATTTAAATTGGTCCACATTGAGTTTAGGAAATATGACCCACATAAGGTTGCGAGTAATCACATGGCGAGTTGTGGCCTAAAAATATACGAACATGGGCACTTGCCTCATGATGAAATCTTCTGAGGTGCAAGATCCTATGCCGAGGTCCTAAGCCGAATTCAAGCCCTGTCGCCTGGAGATAAGGCCGATCTTCTCAAGTTTTAGGAACACCGGTGGAGTTGTCTTCCCTCAGTTTTGCAGGGTAAGAACCCACAGATCATAGATATACAGCAGACGGAAACCAAGGACCCAAAGGATTTAGGTCTTGACTGGGAGGAAAATCAAGAAAATATAGAAGAAACCAGGAACACGGAACAGGAAGCCGAGATCCCCAACCCATAGGAAGGAATCCCAGAAGTGGTTGCATCGGGAGAGTCAATCCAGAGCCAAGAAGAAGTACTCCCACAAGGGGTAAGTGTCATGCCATCGCCCGCATTGAGTAAGCCAGACATGATTGTTATACCACAGAAACCATCCAAGGAAATTAGCAGTCTCATCGCTTCTATCACTCCCCTACAGTCTACAAAGGGGACCCCCGACGCGGGATGGATTTTCGATGAAGAGATAATGCCCATTACCGTAGAACAATTGCCTCCGAATGAGTTCTTTTTCGATAAGAAGAGAAAGGTTGTTGTGAAGCAAGATCTTTATCGAGAAGCAGGCATGGTAGCCAAAACATTCAAAATCCTAGCTGACGAGAAGGCCTTGAAAAAGGAGGAATTTTCCACCCAAATAGCAGGGATGTTGGGGGCTTTTGCTACAGCCACCCAATTTTTCATCGGATCTCTAAAAGAACACTTAAAGCGAAAGAACCGTTTGATTAGAACATTGGAAGCCAAGCTAGCTACAATAGGGGAAAATGCCAGAGATCAAGTGAAAACAGGTCTAGAGAAAGCCAGAGCAGTCGATCAAAGGGAAATCGAGAGGCTCATATCTGATCTCGAGCAAATGCATCAGTCGGCCCAGACTAGCCAAGCTCAGGTAAGCCAACAAGAAGAACTAATGAGGCAGTTATAGGTAAAGTTGAATTATGCCGAGAGCCAGGTTATAGATATCGGGATATTCAAATCCCAAGCCATTGAAATCCGAAAAAGAGTGTCAGTAGCTCAACAAGATTTACTTGCTAAAGTGGAGGCTATCCAAAACCATTGCCAGACCATTGACCAAGTATTGGAAGACATTTATTTGAGAGAAAGAGAAGTTGGGGCAGATCGGGTCACTTTCCAAGAGGCTGTTATAGCCACGACAAGAAAAGAAATGGTCAGTAGTTCCAGGCTTTCCATCCTAGAGAAAACCAGAGATAATATCTTGTTGAAGGCATGGGAGCGTAATATATCCAAAAGCAAAGAACGAGTAAAATAAATGAGAAACTCTTGTGAATAAACTTTCGGCTTGATAAATGAAATTTCGTTGGATCTCGATAGGGAAAGAAATGTTGGGACACTGGGCCAGATTGATATAGCCAAGCGCCTACTCAATATCAAAGAGAACGAGGAAAAAGAGCAAGCTAAAATATCACAGATAAGCCAGATTGATATAGTCCAAGTGGATAAATGGCTAATAGAACCAAGTGTATAGTTATGTTCTATCATCACCGAAGACCGACAAGTAGGGGGAAGGTTTCCATAGCTAGCGAAGGATTGTTACGCTTTTGAGGCAAACAACCAAGCAGATCCTTCCAAGTTGATACCCCAGTTGGTGGAGAGGTGCGTCACTTGCACCAAAAAGGTGAAGGGGTAGGTTTCTAGTGCCAAATAATGACAAGTGCCTTCCTTTTCTATTTTTAGTACCCGAAGAGTAGAGAAAGGAAGGTTCTCTACCCGCATGAAGGAGGACAAAGACAAAGAAGTGAAACGCTTAAATTTCCCATTTTGTAACCGAAAACTCCTGGAATGATTGAGATTAGAATGTTTAGAAGTTTGTATAAATATGAATTTTGCAGTGAAAAAAAGAGAGGGGTTGGACCTTTCTTAGCCGATTGTAATATAGACTTTATTCCTTTTGAAAATTAGTACAAAGCAACCTGAAGATTCCTGATTCTGTGAAGACTGAGTTACGAGTTTTGTTTTCTCTGTTATCTTATATTGAGTTTCATTTCTCATATTTTTTCTGATGAATGCTTAGCTACAATTTAGTGCAACTTCTACTGTGGTGACCAACTTTTAGTTGTCTAATCGCTTGCGGTTTTTCCTCTGTATCGGCTATCAGCAAGTACAAGACCTGTGAACTTTTTAGATCTCTATATTTTATGCTTCATAAGATTACTTCTTGTCTTTTTCTTCTTCTGTTTATAGGGAGATATTCTCCCTTGATAGGAGCCCCGCATTGTCGACTGCTTAATGTTTTCTCACATTTCATACATGATTCTTTAAAAAGTTAACTCAGTTATGGGAGAAGGCCTTTGGTTTGTGTTCTATATTTAACATTGGATTTCAAAAGTTATCTTTTATACAATTAAAGAAAAAATTGAAGTGCCATTTTAAACCTCGAACTTTCTTTTCATTTTATGTTCCTCCATGACCGTGCCTTTTGCAAGACAACCCAACATTGAACCCGGCCTATCGGATCAAACCAGCATCACTTTGAACCTATTTGACACCATACTTAAAACCGCCATAACCCAGGTCAAACTTGAATGTTCATGGGCCGCAATTGAATGAGATATAAGCATCCAGGAACGTTTGGAAGTGAGATAGAGACAACTTAGAAATCAGCCTTAGCTTCCTTTTTCCCGAAGGTTGATTTTTCCCCTTTTTTATCTTTTACTCACTTTCGGATGCCTAGACCCTGTACTTTTTAGCCTTAAGTACAGACTCTGGAACAACAGATACTATGTTTTGATGACTATTCGGAACCAAGTTGTTAGGTACCATATCTATTATATTAAGAAGAAAATAGAAATATTGCATAAAATACCAATTAAAATAACAAAATGTAGAGAACCACAACACCAAAATTGATACCTTTATTGATAGAAGGAAATGTTCAATTGCCTCTTTAAGGGGGAAACCTCCTACAAAGTGGTGATCTATTACAATAATTATCAAGAAAAATATGTATCATTCCTTCTAATCCTATTTATACTAAATATATCTTCAAAAGAACAATTTAGAGGGGGGTATTTCTAGAAGTAGAAGATTCTATTAATTCTTCTTACATTAGACTTGTTCACATTATTAACTAGGCCCCATTTACTAATATCGACCTTTATTACATGGAAAATATATTATTCTATCTACATGTGGGATTAGGGAGTTTGGGTCCCTAACATTCCCTCCCCCTTGAAAAAGATCTTTTTCCTTAAGGCTTCAAATGAGGAAATTGTTATAGAATATTAGTCGGCTCCCAAGTGGCATCTTCTGGTAGAGTATCCCTCCATTGAACTAAAATTGCCTTGATGATTCACTGACAGAGACAATCACGCTGGTCCAATATGACTTGTGGTTGCAACCAAGTGAAACCTTCTTCATCCAACTCAGGTAGACTCCGTTGGGTCTCGCACTTAGTCCCAATCACCTGCTTCAGGAATGAGACATGAAAAACATGTTGTAGCTTAGAGTGATTGGGTAAAGCTAACTAGTGGGCCACTTGCCCCACTCATTTGAGAATAGTATAAGGACCAAAAAAATTGGGGGTGAGTCTCTGACAGTGTTGGGATTTGAGTGAAGTCTTCTTGTATGGTTGTAGACAGAGAAACACCTTGTCCCCTTCAGAAAATTGATGCTCAAAATGACCCTGATATTCCTGTTGCTTCATGTGGTTCTGATCCATGACCAAAAAAAATTTGAGAGTATGGAGAATGGTCATGCAAACTGTGAATTGTGGTCAACCTCTTGAACCTTGGAGACACTTGGCATGTATGGGAGTCTGGGGAACCGATGGTGGCCTTTTTCCATAGATTGCTTCAAATGGATTCATGCAAGTGGTAGTACGATAAGAGGTGTTGTACCACCATTGAGCTATGGGTAACCGCTGAACCCACTATTTTTTTTTGTTGGACACAAAACACCTCAAATATGTTTCCAAACACTTGTTGAATGCTTCAATTTGGCCATTAGTCCAGGGATGATAGGTGGTGCTAAGATGCAATTGGGTTCCCTAGATCCTGAATAATTCTTTCCAATAATTGATGGTAAAAGTGGGATCATGGTTAGAAACAATAGAATAAGGCATGCCATGGAGTTTGAAGATATTATCCATAAAAAATTGAGCCACTTTGGATGATTTGAATGGGTGTTGAAGAGCATATTTTGAAAGAGGATCCAATACCACCATCATGACTGACTTGTTTCCATATTTAGGTAAGCCAACAATGAAATCCATGGAAATATTCGTCCAAATAGTAGGTGTAAGTGGAAGACGTTGGAGTGTGCCAATATTTTTTTTAGTCTCTCCCTTATTGCGTTGATAGGTATCACATTCAGCCAGAAAGGTACGAATGTCTTGTTTCATACGTCCTAGAAAAATGAATATTTGACCCATTAATAGGTTTTGGTAAAACATGAATTCCTAGTTGTAGGTGAAGCATGAAATTCATAGAGCACCTTAGATTTAAGGGTCGACTATTTTATTACATACAAAAAACCTTTACAACGAAGATCTTCATTATGCCAAGAGTACCCTAGAGAAGCTTGAGGATCCTATTGAAGTTTTTGGATTAGGATGGAAATGTTGTGGTCTTGCCACCATTCCTAATGAACAATCTGAAGCCAATATGCAACAATGAATGAGAGGGAAAATAGGGACCCTTCTTCATCATATTTCCAGGAAAGGGCATTAGCCACCACATTTCATTTTCCCTTCTTGTACATGATCTCATAATCATATCCAAACAACTTGGTCACCCATTTTTGCTGCTCCAGGGTTGAAATTTGTTGTTCGAGGAAATACTTAAGTCTTTGATGATCCATTTTAATTTGGAAGTGTTTCCCCAATAGATAAGGCTTCCAGAGATCCACTACATGAAAAATAGCCAACATTTCCTTTTCATAAATTGATTGACCCAAATGTCGCTCCAAAAATGGTTTGTTGGTGAAAGATACAATTCAGCCATATTGGATGAGTACTACCCCAATTCCTCTCTCTGGTGCATCACATTCCAGAACAAAGGTCTTGGTGAATTCAATTAGTGCCGAGATGAGAGTAGTGCACATAGCTTATTTAAAGGCTTGGAAGAATTGTTCACCTACTAGATTCCAACTGAATTCATTCGTTTTAAGGAGAGCTATGAGGGGATCCACAATGTTTCTATAATTCTGAAAAAAAAAATGTGATAATATCCTATTAAACCTAGGAAACCACACATAATTTTAAGAGTTTTAAGATGGGGAAAATTTTGAATTGCCTCAATTGTCTTATGATCCACATTTACACCGTCCTTGCCAAAAATATGGCCCAAGTACTCTACATAGAGGCACCAAAAGCAAATTTATACTATTTGAGAAATAGTTTGTGCTAAGAGAGGAGATGGAGAACTTGATCCACATGGGCGAGATGAGCTTGCCAAGTTTTACTATAGATGAGAATATCATCAAAGAAAACTAACACAAAGTGATGGAGAAAAGAAAAATATATATGATTCATGAGGCTTTGAAAAGTGGAGGGTGCATTACAAACACCAAAGGGAATGACCAAGAACTCATAGTGACCCTCATGAGTGTGAAATGGTGGTAGCCAGAACATAGGTCCATTTTATTAAAGTATTGAGCCCCACTTAGTTCATCCAAAAGGACATCTTTGATAGGAATGGGAAATGTTTTCTTCATAGTAAGTTTGTTGAGGGCATGAAAATCAGGATGCATGCGCCAATTACCTTCTTTCTTGACGACCATGACTACAAGGGAAGAATAGGGGCTGGTACTGGGATGGATAACACCCTATTCTAGCAACTCTTGGACAATTTTCTCAATTTCATTTTTCTAAGAAAATGGATGATGATAAGGGTGAACATTGGGAGCAAGACTAATTGGGATTAAAGGAATGGAATGGTCATGGTCACCACGGGAGGGGGAAATTCCCTGGAGAATTTGGAAAACAACGTGGTGTTGGGAAAGGATATATTGGAGGTTGGGGTTCATAGAGGGTGTCTCATCTGCTTGGATGGAATGGAGTTGGAAAATGATGCCACAATTACCTTTTTCAAGTAATTTTTCCATGCGATGGGAACTGATGATCTCCAGAGAGCATGTTTTCATGCCTTGGAATTTATATTATTGTCCCTCTTGTTGGAATTGTATGGTTATCCTTAAAACCCATGGTGATGTGTCCAAGGGTTTGTATCCATTCATCGCAAAGCACAATATCACAACCACCCATGTCAATAGAAAACATGTGAGATTTCAAGTGATACAGACCAATTTGTAGGCACACATTTTCACAATGCCCCTCACATTCATGGAACCACCATTGGAAATCATGATTTGAAAATTGTTGACTGCAAAAATCTAGTAATTTATTTCTTGGGAAAGGTGGTGATGAATGAAATTATGAGTACTTCCATTATAAACTTGGATGATGATTTTCCTGTGCTTAATGTAGCCAATTAACTTAAGGGTTTGGGGAGAATAAAATCTAGTGAGATAATTCAGTGAAATTAGCGGTTCAATTTCAAGAGGATCAGAGAGTGGATTAATATCGTATTATTGGGGTAGTTCTTCCTCAAATGATTCTTCAACATATTCATCAAAAAAATCCTCTAAAATGGCCATAAAAAAGTTTTTATTCTTTACACGTGTTCCCTGGAAAGTATTTATCATCACAATTATAGAAAAGACCCTTGAGTTGGAATTCAACCATTTTCGCCTGTGTTCATTTTTGGACCTTGTGAGGAGTGGCCCGAGGGGTAAGATTAGGGAGGTATATGGAGGGGAAAGAAGTGGGTTTTCTGCTATGAGAAAAAATGACATGGTGTTCCTTCTTGACACGTTTATTTTCTTCCAACCAAGTATGTGGGTGAGCCATGAGGACCTGGGCTCTGATTTCATCCTTGAGGCCATTGATAAATCATTTCAAAAGAAGGCATATTTCATGCCCTCTGTTCATAAATCCAAGTGCTCAAAGGAAGCAATAAAATATTCCACTATTCCATACCTTTTCAACTTCGTCAAACAACCTAAATGGTGGGTGTCTGTGTCAAAGTGTTAATACATCTCAGTAACAAATTGTGTCTAAGAAACATACCCTTGGCGTGCATTTCTATACCATTTCCACCATTTTCATCATTCTAGATACAAATAGAGAACACCATAATGATCTTGATCAACTTATCAGTAATTCCATGCAGGGAAAAATATTGTTCCATCTGAGTGACCTAGGCTGTGGGATCTAAGCCATCAAATTTGTTCAACTCAACTATGGGAAGATGTGGATCACGATGTAGGGATTTGGAATGTGAGTGAAAAGGTTGGCGGGAATCAACACCTTCAACGTGGAGAGGTGGGTCATAGAAAGAAGGACCCTATGATTGGTTCGTGAATTTTTTGAGAGTGGAGTGGAGTTCATGAATTCATCTATTGAGTTGTTCATGGAGGTAGTCCACTTTGGTATCAATGGAAAAAATGTTAGAATTTGGTTTCTGATTGGTTTTTTCTTATTGAGTGGGATACATTTGGGGGATCAGGGGTGGGTCCATAGAAAAAAAATAAAATAAGTGATGTATACCACTATGATCATGGAAACCAAAGGAAGCCAATGGAGTAAGTGGGAAATAAGGGTGTTCAGAAGTGGTTCGGAAGGGGATGGGCTATGGGAAAAAAAGTCTTAAAAATGATAGGTATCATGGTGAACAGGGAGAAGAGGGGAATCCAATCGAATAGGTCTCAAATAAGGGTGTGGGGATGACCCAAACTCTTTTTTTTACTACTGCAGAGTTATACTCCGACGTGAATAATATTGCAATGTCGAAATGCCCAAATTCTTAACAGGAAAAAATGTGTAGTAATTTTGCAACCAGAATGCAGGAGGCAAGGTTGTGTGGCCAAGATATAATTTTGTTCCTTGTCTTGTACGTTACCCTAGTTAGGTATTTCATGGTGCCTAAGGACAAGGGTTTTCCCTATGCTATAGCTCTCCAATATATGTGTGGGGTTGAACATTAGTACTCGGCCCAATATCTCAGGGAACCATCTAAGTAGGATCGATTGTACCCTTATCCATACTACCCAATTACCCAGGCACTAGAGAGTATCTTCTCGAGGGATGTTCTTGGTGGAACTATAGCAATTAGGTGACTGATTAGATAATCTAGGGATGGTTTCAGGAAATATAGGGGACTCTCGATATACTTGACAGTACATGGGAGTGATGACTGTGCACATATTATGTCTGATGTGGTACTACTCAAAGGGTACCAATAGGTGTTACATAGGTTTTAAACAAGGTGAAACATTGGTTTCTAGACAACCCCATTAAACCATCTGTAATTCCTATGTGTAGTCTTCCCCACTGCAATTTTACCCACTAAAAAATAGATCTTTGTGCTTTAAAGACGCCGACAATATATGCCTCTACCTTGAAAAAACATTCCAATGGTTTACACAGAGGAAAGTGCTCTGATACCACTTGTTAGGTACGACCAAATCTATTATATTAAGCAGAAAACAAAAGTATTGCAAAAAATACCAATCGAAAAATAAAAATGTAGAGAACCACAACACTAAAATTGATACATTTATTGATAGAAAGAAATGTTCACTTGCCTCTTCGAGGGGGAAACCTCCAATAGAGAAGTTCTCTATTACAATAAATTCTAAGACAAATCTTTCTCATGCCTTCTACTCCTATTTATTCTAAATCTATCTTCAAAATAAAAATCTAGAGGAAGATCTTTCTAAAAAGTGGAATCTTATGCTAAGACTTCTTACATTAGACTCATTTACATTATTAATTAGGATTTATTTACTAATATCAACATTTGTTACATGAAAAATATATTATTCTATCTACATGATGGATTAGGGAGGTTAGGTCCCTAACACAAGATTTGATGTAATCTTTGTTTCCTTGGCTCTCTTTGGCTAACAAATCATGAGTCCCTTCTGAAATTTGATCATCATTCTCCATAATTCATAGAGGATCCGATGATAAACATGCTTCCTCAATCTCTAGCTTTGGTATATGCTCTTAATCTGATGTGGTCCATAATTATTTGACCTCCTTCACAAGTTGTCAAGGATAATCAAAGAAATATTCTATATCTACTTGTTGTAGATGTATCTCATGAAAATTTCGTTCTATTATCTAAGAGGCATATCTATCTTCAATTGCTGCCAAAATTTGAGAAAGTTCTTGGAGTAACATCCTCCTTTACTCAAGAATTATTGAGATTTTTTAGATACTTCTTGTTGGCTTTGCTAATCCTTGTCTCACACATGGATTGGTGTATGGGTTTCTCACAATAAAAAAGAATAACTTCAGAAAATACATTAAATCTTTCATACCACACAAATTCCAAAGCAGAGAATGTACTTGGATATCTCATGCTAATAAGACCCTTCTATCACCAAATTGGTTGTTATTCATGAGAAGTGTTTCCATTTCCATGCATCAAATTAAAAGAAGACACAATGGACCAAAATGACAAGGGCTTGGAGAAACTCACTAAATTGAACGCGGTGGGATAGAACCCTTTCAAAAATTATAAAATGAGGGTTCCTTTGTGTCTTACCATTTCCCCTCCTCCAAGTCTTAAATGTTGGTGCACAGAAACAAAAACTATAGGTGCTCTAATCCCTTTAGAAACTCCTCCCTGACAACGACAAAAGAAATTTTGGTCATATTTTATGCATAAATTTTAAACATCAAATCATTAACCCAAGGGATCATCTATTCTAGGGAATGCATGATCAAAGTCTATTCTATCCTAATGCCGAAAAACCACGCTTAAACACAAATTGTTGGAAATAAACACTAAGGAATGTATCACTAGGTTATGGGATAAATTTTTTTATAAGGGCTCTGAATAACAATATTTCACACATAGATGTGATGTTCTTGTGATTTTGTGGGGGTAGCTTATTAGTGTCTTGAACCTGTAATGATTTTCCTATATTGAAACTAAGAAATGTATGAAAGGAAAGAAGACAATATGTTGTAAATTCCACAGAGGAGTTTTGGTACATTGGGATGATGATGATTGAGCTACTATAATGGTACCAATTTCAATATTTCACTTGAGTGTTCTTACAATTCAAGAGAGATTTTTTTCTCATGCTACAACCTTCAATAAGGAACTTTCTCTGTGGAGGATAAATGCATAAGAACAACAATTGAAATATATTCTAGGGAATTAAATCTACAATTGAACTAAATAAGAGAAAATGAATATATAAAAATGCATGTTAGAGAATGGGGGCCTTACCAAATGTAGCACACATTGTGAGAAAGCTTACAAACTAGGTGATCCCTTCAAGAACGAGAACAAAATATCAACACCTGATTATTATGAAATAAAATTGGAGATTAAAATATCAACACCTGATTATTATTATCTGAGTTTCTCTCTTTTTCAAGGTGTTGAGTACTTATTATGAGGTTTTTCTATGCTATATTGATATTTGTTTCTTAACATATGGTATCAGAGCTCAAGGTCTTGGGGTTTCGCTGCTAAAACTGCGACACCTTGGAATTTTCGCTATAACTTTTTTTCTACAATGTTTCAAAAGGAACATATTGGAGGATATTTAGTAGACGGATCAAGGTACATTGGGTTAAAATTACAGCTCCTGAGGCCTTATAATTTTTTATTAATCATCTGTGCAAGATAGGGTTCTCGAATCATCCTGAACTGAGTCATTGCAAAATTTTCGCTATAAAAACATTTATGTAACGTTTCAGACCCTGAATTTAGGAGGATATTCACAGAAATTAGTAATGTATATGTGGTAAAACGTTCAACTTCTGGTTCATCTTAAATTTGTAGATAAACCCTGTGGAAGATAGGGTATCTGACTAGTCCTATTGACTAGTCTCAAGAAGGTGTTCTAGGTAAAACAATCATAAATTCTTCCTAAAGTATCCAAATTGAGTGAGACTGGTTTCATTGGATAGTGGACAGTCTGTAGTATTTCTGGTACAAGTTTCAGAATTTTTTATCATTTTATTTTGTGTGGGGCACACTATACAAGTGAGATCTCCTGGAAAGGCAAAAAATCAGCAAGTTGTGGGGAAGTTACCGTAAATTCCACTTGGCACATCCAATTTTGATCAGACCTATGGCATTGTAGAGACGAAATATCAGAGAACTACAAAAAATAAAGTTCCATACCCAGAAGTGCCGAAACTTTGGAGATACATCAGAAGAAAGATTGTCTAGCAGAACCACCTCAAAATCAAGGTTCAAAAGTGATATTTGGCCAACATGCCACCCAAAAAGGGAACTTCTACACAAAATAAGCCTCCAGAAAATCCTAATTGGACTCTTGATGAAG